>PVKZ01005721.1:0-47556 GCA_004027375.1 Macroglossus sobrinus
AAAAGAAAAATCATACATTTGACCTCCAGACCTAGGTGCTTACGGTTTTGTAAGTCTGAATGGGTTTAAGAAACCTGTACTTTCAAAAGCTGATATCTATCTCCACGGGTGTGACCTTCTGGCACAGAACAAATTAGCTTCCAGAGATGGAAGCTAATTTGGCATCTTCTTGGGTAAAAAGGTCTTTGCCTCGTCCAGTGTCCGTGCTGCCGTACTGAATTGCCGTCTGTGACTTTCTGTCACACGGGCATCGTTACCATCGTCCTGGGAGGTGTAGATCAAGGTGATTGTTCTTCTCAGCTTCGTGCACAGGACTCCCCTTCAGGAGGGACGGCTCGCACCTCCTCCTGGGCTCAGCTCCCCTTCTCCAGGCGCCACTTGGATCCTGTCAGAGCAGCTCTCATGTCAGGTGCTGGGGACCCTCACTTCATCCGGCCCTTCCCCTCTCGTTTCTCTCTGGGATTCAGGTCGGCAGGAAAGACTGTGAAGAGAACTAACTAGAAAGGCTCCACGTAGGCAGCGTGGCTCGCAGAGCACAGAAGCAATATTCAAGGCGTGTCTCACCCGTGTTTATGCTGACAAAGCCTGTCTTTGCCAGAGCACCACGTACACTGTTGGCCCAATGCAAATCAGCGCCAGTGACAACATTATAATTACGCTCCGCAAACAAAGGCAGTGAGAAGCTGCATTTTAAATCCGCTTTATCTGTTGGCTCAGGGGGCGCCCGCGTCCGTTCAGGGCTGGAGAGCAGGTGCAGAGGTTAAAAATATTCCCCGTGGGATGGAGAACCCGGCGCCTTGCTTTCTGTCACACCCGCCGTGAGTGGGGATACCGTCCTGGAGGCCTGAAAGTTAACGGAGGTGACGGGGCCGGTCGTGGGGGGTCCCTCGCCTCTTGGACTCTGTCACAGCGCGGTCAACAAGGACAGGGAGGATTCAAGCTTGTTTCTTTTCTTTTGGGGGAAGCTGGAAAGCAAATTTGTACAGAGGACAAGCCATGAGCGTCTCAGTTTCTCATAAATTCAGAGAATTAAAAAAAATGTTTTAAAAGGGTCTCCTAGTGTAGGCATAATAACAACAAGTCCCATTTATTTAGCGTCCACGTTGCTAGGCAGGCTGCCAGGTACGTTAGAGCCATGGAATTCCAGTTCCCACACGATTGGGGGATGAAGACTGCTTAGTACTCTGAGGGTCTCTGATTTGGCATGTGAAGGAGGACAGAGCTAATTAGTGGCAGAACTGAGGTCCGAACGCATGGGGTCCCAAGTCTGCTATTCTCTCTGCATGGCACCCCAGACAGGTGGCTTGGGTATAGCTCATTTGGTGGCAGGTCACTGACGTCCACTTCTGGATTCCATCGGACCCCACTTAAGCCATACCACAGGTTTAATCGAATTAATCTGAACTCAACTGCGGCTTGCTTACCTATCCATGGGAACTGATTGTAGAGACACGGGGATTTCTCGCCAGACCCTGAAGTGGTTGTGCAGCTCCTGGACAAACTGGAACCAGAGTGTCGACACACACACACACACACACACACACACACACTTTGGCATGTATGTTTGTGGAAACCGGACAAAGGTTGTTTGGTACACCTAAGCAGACTGTGGGTGTCTCCTCGCTGTGGGATCCTAGTGGGTATATCGATCCCCACACTGTCACTTTTAATTCTGTCTCTGAGGACGGCCCCTCATGACTGGAAAGATTTGAGAGGGGGCTCAGGGAAAGCCAGGAAAGGGAAAAAGAATTTGATGATAATCTGTTCTCAGCATCAATTCTAAACATCCATAAACTATTCATTAACTGACTAGATGTGCGTTCATTCATTTGCACATTCATTTATTCACTCATTCACTTAACTAGCCATTTGTTCAATTACCCATTTTTTATAAGACTTTTATTAAAATACAGCCAACATGCAGTATCATGTTCGTTGAGGTGTACATCATAACCTTTCAGCATTTATATACCTAAAGAAGTGATCGCTGAAAGTCCATCATCATTTGACACCGTATGACGCTCTCACAATGTTATCGACTGAATTCTGTATGGACCACATTCTCAGGACTTACTTGTTCTATATGTGAAAGTTCAAACCTCTTATTCCCCTTCATTTTTTTCTCATTTTATTATTACTATTATTATTTTTCAATTGCAGTTGACATTCACTATTATTTTACATCAGTTTCAGGTGTGCTGCAAAGTGATTAGACATTTATATAACTTAGGAAGTGGTCGCTCCGATTGATCTAATACTCACCTGGCACTATGCGTAGTTATTACTATGTTACTGGCTGTATTCTCTGTACTTTACATCCCCATGGCTATTTTATAACTACCGATTCTTATGGCTTCATCCCTTCACTTTTTCCAGCCCTCTCTTCAACTCTTCCTCCCATCAGGCAGCCGTCAGCTTGTTCCCTGCATATAATTGTTTTCTGTTTTGTTTATTTATTTATTTATTTTTAAGATTCCACATATAAGTGAAATCATATGGTAGTTGTCTTTCTCTGTCTGACTTATTTCACTTAGCATAATACCTTCCAGGTCCATCCATGTTGTTGCAAATGGTAAGATTTCATTCTCTCTTTCTTTTTTATGGCTGAGTAGTGTTCCGTGGTATATATGTACCACCTCTTTTTTCAATCATCTATTGATGGGCACTTCGGCTGCTTCCATAGCTTGGCTGTTGTAAATAGTGCTGCAGGGAACATAAGGGTGCATATATCTTTCTGAATTAGTGTTTTGGATTTCTGGAGGTAAATACCCAGACTTGGAATTGCTGAGTCATAAGGTAGTTAGTTCTATTTTTTAATTTTTTGAAAGAACTCCATACTGTTTTCCATAGGGGCTGTACCAATTTGCGATCCCGCCGACAGTGCACAAGGGGTCCCTTTTCTCCACATCCTTGCCACCTCTGGTCTTCTGTGGATGTGTTGATGATGGCTGATCTGACGGGTATGAGGTGATAGTTCATGGTGGTTTTAATTTGCGTTTTTCTGATGATTAGTGACCTTGAGCATCTTTTCGTGTGTCTATTGGACATCTGTAAGTCCTCTTTGTAGAAATGCCTATTCAGATCCTCTCCTCATTTTTTCCTTGGATGGTTAGTTTTTTTTTTAATGTCAAGTTAAATGAGCTTTTTATACATTTTAGATATTAACTCTTTATTGGATCTGTCACTGGCGAATATTTTCGGTAAGTTGTCTTTCTCTTTTGTTGATGGTTTCCTTTGCTGTGCAAAAACTTTTTTAGTTCGATGTCATTTCATTTGTTGGCTTTTTCTTTTGTTTCCTTTGCCTATGGCAACCTATCAGAAAAAAAGAATTACTAAGAACAATGTCGGAGCGGTGACTGCCTATGTTTTCTTCTCCATCACTCATTTTCCTTTCAGCCTACTGAGCATGAGACACCAGGCCTTAAAGGCACAGGATAAAATCTAAATACCCCATCACGGCTTCCTTTGTCATCTTTTACTTCCCCCTGGTACAAGCTGCTCTGCTCTGTCGCCTTTTTTTATTTGATAGATAAACATCATCTGGCCTCAAGTCAAAGTCCCAGCATCTTCTCTCACCTCCACAGCAAAGCTAAGTGATGTTCCCATAATGCTCAGCGGGCCCGTCTTCAGGACTGCTGCTGGCTATGGCGTACCTATCTGTACGGTGAGGTCAAGGTGTCCCCTCCTGGAGACGCTTTAGTGTCACTTGCTGGAAAATGGTAGCAAATATCAAATCTGAGCTGACCACGATGGGAGGGGAGCCCGTTCCAGCTGGAACCATTGAGCCGAGCGTAAGCTGCGTGGCTGGATACAGGGGCCATGCACCACCCCCACTAGGGAGCAACCCGAATCGATCTGTTTGCATGTCTGTCTTCACCACTGAGGCAATGATATATCTCACTAATGTGTATCCCCAGGGCCTAGCACAACTCAGGGCACGTGGTAGGTTCTCAATGAATGTCTGTTGAATCAATCAATGCAAAACCGAGTAAAAAATTAGGCACGGATGATTCTAAGGCAAGAATATTAAGTGCCATAGAGATAGCTCTTCTTTTTAGGTGTGCACCTGTCCCGAGAACATTAGAAGGTTTGGGGCTCATGTCTTTCTCACTTACTACTCACTTTCTTCACTTATGTCCTCATTTACTTTGGACATTTTTCATTACGGAAGAGATCTCTGGTCATTGCAGAAAAATGAGAAACTTGGATAAACAAAAATAATTTGTCATCTCACTACGCAGGAATAAAAACCATTAACATCTTCTTCCCAAGATACTTTTCTATGCAAAAAAAAAAAACAAACTTATTTTTTTAAACAAATTTAATCACTCTCTTCTGGTAGAGATTAGGGAGTTATGTAAATGTGTAAATCATAAAGCCATGGCCCAGCCTAGAGATGACCTTCTTTAAAATTAGAGTTCCCAGCAGTGGTCACCCCTTTGGGGGACGCTAAGTTTCTTGTCCTGGATGCACTAAAAAAAAAATAATAATTTGATGCCTCCCTGTTTGTCTGCATTTGATGAGCGTAGGATTAGAACATGTCTGAAGTCTGGGATTCAGATCCATTAGGAGAAGTCTCACGGATTCCAGGGGGAACCCACGTTTCTGAAAGCGTCCACTGTGTCTGGAGCTGAGGTGCACAGTTCTGCGGCCCTGTCTTAGCCAGCACGGGGTCAGGGGCAGCCTCGTGGAGATGCATCTTTGCCCACTCTCTTAGGCTTTCTTACACGGTCCAGGTCGATGGATTAGTTTTTCTTTCCACAGTATGTCTGGTGATACTGGATGTATTCATTGTGCAATCAATATTAAATTAGTCATAGGATACGGTGAAACACATTTGGCTTTCGGAAAAGGCGGGACATTCACACCAGGCCAGACGTGAGGGAAAGGAAGCCAGAGAACATTTTAACTCCAAAAACAACTTACTTTGCAAAAGGAAGCTGTAAAATCACAGCCCTCAGACAGAATGGCTGCACACATCCACGTCTGAAAGCGTCGCCCTCCGAGGAGCCATCCCCATGCTCCTTCTACGACACCTCTCAGCAGCCAGAATCCGCTGCCGGTGGCAGCAGGCATCAGAGGGACATGATATTGTCCATTTCCGGATGGGGCTGCAGGAAGTGCTGATGGACGGAGTGTCTTAAAAAGTCCTGTTCCAGGAGAAGTAATGGGCGTGTGACGAGGAAAAATAGGAAGGAAGAGAGTGCAGGTGTTCCCACGAATGCAAAATAAACCGAAGATGTTTCTCCCTCAAATATCAAAGATTTAAGGAACGTATGTAGATACGTCTCCCCAAAAGCCCCCCCAAGAAATGAAGCTCATCTCGCCCCTTCTGCTCCAGAGTAGGCCAGACAGAGTGACAAAAAAACCGAGTAGATGAAAAGGGGACAATTATAACTGTACACTGGAGAAAAATGGCAAGTGTCACTTTACCCAAGGGTTGAGAACCAAGCGACGACATCAGTGATGTCACGTGGGTGTCAAGTGTCCCCAAGGAGTGACAGGAAGGGCACTGCCCCTATGAAGACTTGTAACCTCAGTCTAATAATGAGAGAAAAATCAGAAAAATTCAGATGGAGAGTCCTTCTGTAGAATACCTTCACAATATTCCTCAAGATTGTCAAGGTCTTGGAAAAACAGGAAAGACAGACTTGTCACAGATCAGAGGAGGCTGGGGAGATATGACAACTCAATCAGTGTGGTACCTTGGACGGGAATTTGGAACCACATGAGGACATCAGTGGGGAAACGTGATGAAGACCACGGAAGTCTTGGGTTTTGTTAGTGATGACGCACCCATGTCAGTCTCTCAGTTTTGTTGGACAAACGCGCCCCGCTACTGTAAGATGGTCTCGTGGAGGAACAGGGGGACAGGCATCTTTGCAGCTTTTCCATCCGTCTAAAATTATTCTACATTAAAAGCATATTAGAATGTTTTTTAAGGATTGGTGTTCTTTTTCCTCTTTGAAGGAACATTTCTCTTCCATCTCATTAAGGAGCTTGGTCCAGGCCTGTGGGGCTGACGCATCAGGTGGGTTTGAGGAAATCAATGTGTCACACAAAGGGAAGTCTACATTCCCAAACCTACCACTCAGGCGCCACTTCCTGAAGCGTGAAAGATCGAAGAGGTCCTTTCTCACCAACTGCTCGACAATCGACCGTGGAGACGCTGAAAAACAGAAGTGGCCCATACCGCTAACCTAATTACCTGCAAAGCCGCTCACAACAGTCTGTATAATGGCATGGCACACTGGTAATTATACTCGGTAAAGGGGCATAAAACGGCTCGACGTTAAAATGGTAGACGTTCTTTTGTGGGGGAGTGGATACAAGAGGCTGTGGGACTGGTGCGATCATCTGTCCTTCCAAAGTTGATAATGCCTTTTGCAGCGTCTCTGACTGATTGGAGACTCTCAGCTTCTTGCTTATCCAGCCAACTCACATCGGCCCTGTGAGAGGGAAGAGCTTTGATTCCTAGTCCTGGCAAATCCGGTACTTTATTTCCATGGCTGGTTGACCTCCTTCAAGAAGACGGGAGCCAAAACTTTAAGACAGAGTCAGAAATAATTCATAAGGTTTTCTGTCTTGACATCAAGACAGCCATTGCTGACAAAAATAACTGCTTCCTCTGGTTGAAAAGTAGTTCCCAATTCCTCCCATCTCTCTCTATGACCTTTATTTTCACGGTTAGATTTTCTCTCTCCTCTCATTCTTTTTTCCGATTTCCCATGCATCATTCTCAGGCATTAAATTCATTTTGGAGACTTGATTGTGACAGCTGGTCAGTATTTCTGTGTTCTTTTTGGCTTGTTTTACAGTAGGATTGGGCATTTTCGTACTGGTGGCATTCTTTCAGTCCCTCTTATTTCGAGCTCCATGTATTAATGAGTCTCAAGTAATTTCAGTAAATGGTCGAATGGAAGTATAGAAGGACGGATACGTGGACATTCTGTCCAATGACTGATTGTAATGGAAGTCACGACTCACTGTGATTGTGCTTCTTGGTGACTGTCAACCAGTAATTTTCATTTCATCTCTCTTCAGCCTAGACAGGAAGGTGCCTCTGCATCTCTGAATATGGGTGTGCTCAGTGGATATAATCTGTCTCTCAGATTCATTGACAGGACCATGGTCGAGAGTAACTTTCATCGCCGTGACATTTACTTGATAATTCCACAGAAACCAGAATTCCAGAAAGGAGAATTGAAACCAATTTGTGTCTCTGGAGTGAGATCATTGAACTAAGAGCTTATTGAGTATCTCTCCTTAGTTCTTGGACTTCAGCCCTGGCAATTAAAGGAAGGTTGCCCGATGCTCTCTTTATGGGCTATGTGATCCTACACAGCTGCAGACGCTTTTCTGGACCATTAAAATTGTGACTTAACTGGCTAACCGCCAAACATTCAGGGCTCGCTTGCTGAATCTTAGAAGAGACTATTTTTCCTCCCACTCTCCCATTATAATCTCTGACCCTTGAAGCTTTGATTTGTATTGGAACTACCACCTCCACCCTCTGAATCTCTTTTTCTATATTATCTTTCCCATTTATTTAACCTCCCAACTCACATCAATTTTATAACTGAGCCTGCTAACATTGATTTCTCTGGAACCTTCTGGTTTCTTGAGTGTGAGCTCTAAAAAAGACAAAATATCAGTTTGTATTGAAAATTATCTTCATCTCATTCATTCTCACTTGCTCTCTCTTCTTTGTGAAATATAGTCTGGGAGCTGGAAGAACCTGGTGCGAAATTATCAACAACTAACAGGAATTGACTTGATGTAGGCACAGTGTCCCCAGTAGACATCTGTGGATCTTTATGGCTCCAATATGGGGTGTTTACACTTTCAAAGAGGCATCCAGAATATATGTACATAAATAGATGGTAACTCTATGTGAATTTAACAGTGCATTAAGCAGAAATTCTTATTGCTAGGGGAACGTGCCTGATCTGGGAGAATGTTTGATAAATACATACACGTTATCTAGCGATGATTCAAATTTGAACACTTTCGTTCACTAAAGAAGTGATCTGGAGGAACTATAGTATAGACATAAATAAAGAAATATTATAAACAAAGTGTTTGGTGTTTGGGAGACCTGGAAATGAAGCTGTAGAGTATTAGGAAAGATGACGAGGATGACTAATTTATTTCCAAGCTGCTTCCTGTTTAGCCATTGCCTTCAGTGGTCATAAATAATATAAACCATGGAATGAATTCCCATTGCAGCTGGCCGCATGGCACTGAGTGTCTTGCATACGTTCAGTTGGAAACATTTTGCTTTGAAGATGAGAATTACTAGGATGGAAATTGCAGTTGAGGTTCCTCAGAGATGCTTGGCATGAGCCAGCTGGTCCAGTGGGCTCGACATACTTCTGAGATGGGCCTCCTGAGATGAGGAGGCCAGATGCTGGCCAGACAGGATGAGCTATTTCTTCTTATAGAATCCTACAGCTGCTGTTGACAGGTACTTCTCTGAGATGCCCACTGGCACACTGGCCTTCAAACAAGGAAGAACTATAGGAATTTTTAATGGCCAGCCTTTGATGTCTTTGATGCTAGTTCTTAGTAACTACGTTTCTAGGAGTTAACCAACCCCGAAGTATTAGGGCTTAGTGTTTTCGACCTTGGCTTCAGGTTGTGTGACATACTGACTCTTTCTTGCTACTGTTTGTCATGTATGATGTTATGCTTGTTTTGAAGTTAAAGATTTGGTTTCTCCTAAAAGGTGTGCTCATTAGCAGAGTAAACCTTGCATAAATGAGGGGGGGGTCCTCATTACAGGGAATAAGGTCTTGGAAAATTGCTTTAGGATGCTAACCCAGGGGCTCCTGATCTTGCTTACTTTTAGCCTACAGTTTGGCAAGTCCAGACATAGTGAAGTTAGCAAACGAAAGATGGCATCCACCAGAAAGCGGCCAACCAAGGGCATCATGGGAAATGATGCCTCTTGGGAAACCCTGAAAGGAAGATGTGGAAACAGTGTTTTGTCAGAACCAAGCCAGCCATCGACCAAACCCACCTCCCCCTCTTTTAACATAGCAGCTGGAGTCATGTGCGAAGCTGTGTCCTGGTCCTATAATATAGTATCTGAGTAGCTCGGGAGGATGGCGAATTTCCCAGGAGAGAACCAGTCTCAGAGTCAGCTGCCTCGCTCTGCGCTGATCCCCACCCCCAGCCTTATAGGGTTTGGGCATTATGTTCTTAACAGAGGCAGGACGGTTCCATATAGGTTATGCTAATTAGTTTGCATGCCCTTTCCTTCTCTCTCTCTCTCTCTCTCTTCCCCCCTTCCAACCCCTTTTTCCTCCCTGACACTCTCTCTCTCACTCTCTGTGTCAAAAGAGCTCATTTGCTAGACCTGGGGAAGCAATTTATGCTTATGTAGCAGATTAAAGGGAACTGGGGCATATAGCAATGATCTCTACTAATCTTACCATCACCAAAACTTTAGATGAGCAAACACTTCCTAGACAGAGAAATTTGTGACAACTGAGACTTTACTGTCTTGTGTATGACTGTCTGACACCCAATTATATTAACTCAGTGCTTTTAATAACCAAGCCAATCATGGGCAAATGAGGGAGGATCTTGAAAATGAAACAAAGCAGAAATCTTAGTCTTTATCTTCTAGAATGCCCTGGCTGTTCTCCTTCAATATAACAGAAGCAATCACTGTGGAAGGAAGACAAATTAATCATCATTCAAAAGTAGATGTGATGGCTCGTGCTAGACAAAGCCAATGCCCTTAATTTATTTCATGGCTATTGTTTTCAAGCAATTGAGTGAATAGTGGATGTAAGTATAGAACAAAATCTGCTCAGTTCAACCAGTTTGTTATTGAACTCTGTGTGTGTGTTTGTGTGTGTGTGTCTGAGAGAGAGATTGAGAGACAGAGACAGAGAGAGAGAGAGAGAGAGAGAGAGAAGGAATCTAATTAATCACACGTCTGATCTGGAGATGTGGGGATGACGCTGGGAGAAAGCAGAAAGAAGGCAGTCTAGGCGTCTGGACTGATTCATGGGATGGCGAGAAGGGTCCAGGCCCCACAGCCTCTCTCTGCTCTGGCTTTCCCCGGTCCGTGAAACAAGGAGCCCTTTACTCGTTTCATTTATGTCATTTTCCTCATTCGACACACTGGGAGGGATCCCACGTTACACAAGAATGAGTCATTACCTCGTCAGTGCAGTGGTTCCCGCCCAGGGCTGGTTTTCCGTTTGGCAGTGTCCGTGGGTGTTTTTGGTTGGTTGTCACAACTGGGAGTAGAGTAGGTTATGCATCGTCATCCGTGGGGTGGAAACCAGGGGTACTGCTGAGCATCCTACAGTGCGTGGGACAGCGCCCCTACATCACCTCAACGAATAATTCTCTGGTCCAAAATACCGGTGGTGCTGGGGCTGAGGACCCTGCCTTCATGTAAACAAAGTCATCGATAGACCCGTCTGAGGGGGCGTTGGCAGAGAGGAGGTTTTGAGAGATGGGGTGTGGGGGGAAGCCGTGAGGGTGAAGGATGAATGCTGGAGTACCTTCATGCCCTGGAGACTGCCAGCCGCATCCGTGAGCAGAGAGGGGAAGAACGACCACTTTCTGGGCAAAGCGCCCGATGCAGAGCTGTTCTTTAGGATCGGCACAGCACTGTCGTCAGTTAGCAGAGGTCGGAGAGGGACATGGTGGGAAGGGAAGGGAAGGGAAGGGGGACCGGAAGTCAGCTGAGTGACAACGAGGGTCCTGGGGCATTGGCTCAGCACAGGACCCCGGATTGTTTCTGCCCAGAGGATGCAGCCTCACTGTTTTTGTAGGTTTTATTTTAAATTTTGCCCCCTTCTCCTTCAGAGTGTGCTGCTCAATTGTGAACGTCCTGATCTGGGTGGAAAATTGACCCAGGAAGAGGTATCTCTAAGGGTCTTCAGACCTATCTTTGGTCACCTTTCCTGAGATGGGGCCATGGCACGTATCCATGAGCTGCCGTAATGATGCCAAACGTCTTTATTGCATTCCTCACTGTCTCGCTGTTCCCACGCCATCCTCTGTCACGCTGAAACAAATCTCATTCTATTTCATTCATAGACACGTCCGTCCACGCTCTCTTAAAACACCTCTTTCTTTTGAATTTATTTCAAACTTGACAGAAAGTTCTTCCTTCTGCCTAAATTTCTGTCGGAGCATCTTCTGCATGTTTCCCTGTAACTGACGTGTGTGATTAGTGCTCCCGTCCGTCATTCATTAACGACTCTAAATTTAATAATGTCTTTTATTTAGCCAGTGGGCCATCTCTAGTGAGTGTTCAAACTGCGCAATAAAAGAAAAAATATTATTTCGGCAATATGGTTTCCTCGGGCTATGTATGAGTTGTGTCCTGTGCTCTTGGCTCATGAGTTTGGGAGACATTTTAAAATTTATTCCTTAGAGACCAAGAATTAGAATCTCATGGGCTTCCTCATTCATTCTGTGGGAACTGGAGCAGAGCATAAGCACCGTATCTCTCTCTGCGACATCAGGGGCGTTACACAGAATGGAATGTGGACGAGCTGTGTGTCCCCTGCCCGCTAAAAGTGGGTCTTTCCCCTCCACTTTAAGTCTGTGTCGATATTGACGCTACCTATTCATTAACTCAGTGCTTGGCATATAACAGGTGTCCTGCATTGGCTTGCCTCAGTTACTGGAATGACAAAAACTGAGCCGTGGAGCTCGTGGGTGTCCGTGACAGTGTTCTCCCTGGAATGTACTTTGGGGTCAATCCTGTCACCAAAGAGGAAGAGATAGCAAGGTTTTGGCGGGTACATGTTATGTTTCCATCTCATCCCATCTCATCCAGTTGCATCTCATCCCATTCCGTAATTTACCGAGGGCCAACTCTGTGCACGGTCCCAAGATACCAAAGAGAAACGAGGCAAAATCCTTATTCTAGACGGGCTCATGGTCTCAGGGGACTGTGGAAGATAAAAAAAAAATGGTTGCAAATTCTTTTTTGCTCTTCCACCTGAGAGGTGGGATCTAACTAACTCCCTCCTCTCAAATCTGGACGTCGTCGGTGACTCGGCTGACCAACAGGACGTGGCGGAGATGCCGGCTGGACTGGCGAAGCTAAGGCATGAGAGGCCTGGCAACTCCCAGCCGTTCTCTTGGGATGCTTGTCGCGAGGGATCCGGTCGCCACGTAGGAAGTCCACGTACCGTGTGACTGTCCTGCCAGAGAGGCTACACGTGGGCACTCTGGCCAACAGTCCATGGTGAGCCCCGTCCTCTAGCCTATCAAGGTGCCAGACATGCCAGCAAAGCCATCAGAGACCCTCCCGACCAGGCAGCCCGTCTGCCAGCGGAATGTGACCTAGCGACTTGAGTCGACACCACAGGAAGTAGAAGAATCTTTCAGGCGGGTTCTGCCCATATTCCCTCCACGCAAAACCAACCAGTGTAATAAAACGACTGTTGTTCAAAGCCATTAGGTTTGGGCAGAGTCCGTTACCTGCACGAGACAACCAGAACGGAGAGGTAAGGCGGTACCCAGGCCCGAGCGTGGATTCTAGAGAAGTCACGTGCAAAGTGGGCGGTGGAGGGTTAGGGGTCGCGTGGGTAATTCTGTTCTTGGGGAGGCCAGGACGCTGCACCGCATCCCCCCGGGAGGCACCAGTCACGGTGGGGTCTCTCTGGACGGGGCCCGCTGGCGTCCAGCGTGGGCAGGCTCATGGTGGTCGTGGGGAGTGGGTGCCAGGAGGGCAGGTGAGCCGGTATCATGGGAAGGGAGGGAGAGGGGGAATCGTGCTGCGGCCACGGCCGCAGCAGGAGCAAATCTTTGCAGGCACAGGTGCCATGCGGGGTCTGGGGTGCGGTTCTGTGCAGTGCCCACCGTCCATGTTGGGGTTGGAGCCCAAGCGGGGGGCCCGGCCGAGCAATGCATAGGGCCTCGTTTACATACTGTCCTGAGGATGCAGGAGGAGGAGGAAGAAGGCGACAGACAGAGAGACAGAACATTTCAGAGCCAGGGGCCACAACATCCCAGACAGTATCTGAGAAATTTGTAGTTCAAAATCTCCCAGACTGTGAAAGACACCGATTGTTCTTCCAACTGCCTTTCTTCCCCTGAAAACTTGGCAGATCCATTTTTTTTATATATATATAAAGGAAGGTCTTAATCAACAGGGGATTACTGAATGATTCATTGAGAAGGATCGTTAAGAGCAAATCAAGGCCCATCGCCTCCTGCCTTCTTTAATTGCTCATCTATTATTACTGTGGGTGTGATCACGGCTTTGTGTTCTTCTTCTCAACAGTGTAAAATATTTATTTTGGTAAATATTAGCAGTGCATAAATTAATGCCAGTCGAGATTTTGTGGGGACTTTTTTTTTTCCTTTCTTTTTCTCCACTGATCGCCGTAAGTTTTACTTAAAGAAGGATAGCCTCGTGCTGATCCACATTCTGGCTCGGAGCTGAGTGGGGCTGTTATGGGCTGAGCACCTGCGTGACGTCGCCGTCTCTCGGTGTCTGTGGGATGGCAGGGTTTTCTTGCCGGGCTGGCCCTATAGTTAGTTTATGACATTGGTTTCATGTTTGTTAAGACCATAGTGCTTGGCAGGGAGCTCCCGAACCTTCGGGATGTCCTAAGCGAGGACAGAGAGCAAGGTATCTCTCGTTACATTCACGCGGTGACTTTGGGACACCACCTCAGGGTGGGGGCTGGCTGCGGGAGAACCAGGGACCCGCTGGTGGTCAGAGGGCTGGGACTTCCATTTCTCTCTCCGCACGGAGAAGAAGGAAGCCGGAGGCCGGAGGCTGAATCCACAGCACTCGCGTCTTCCCTGCGGGTTTGCTTCCCGCCGTTTCCCTTACGCACGGTCCGTCTCCGTCTGCAAACGGTGACCTGGAAACGGCAGCGGGAAGCAACAGTCCCCGAGCTTGGAGCCACGCGTCCGCACAGCGGGCCCTCGCCTGGGCCGGCGTCGCCACGCTGCGGACGCACCGGCCGCGGCCGCGCACGCGGGGCCATCTTGTTCCCGCCGCGCCTTCTGAGGCGGCCGGTGCTCGCGCTGTGCTCGAGGGCCCTTCCATGTACTTCCTGACGGTCGCGAAGCGCGAGGGAGGCGATGCCGGCGGAGCGGACGCGCCGAGGTGTGTCTCTTAAGTGTGATGGTGAACACGCTCGACTTAGTGAGAAAAAACAAAACACAACACAGAAGCGTGCGCTGAGCTCTGCTGAGGTGGTTGGGAGGAGCGCGCTCTGTCGGCGAAATACGCGGTTTTGAGAGAGGGCGAGGAGGCCGCCTTCCCGTCGCCTTCCTTACAGGGTACGGTGATAACTGTTTTATTTTCTTGTTAGTTAGCGTCGTTAATTTCTCACGGGGCCTGATGTCTACATTAAACTTTGTCGCAGGGATGTACGTATAGGAAGGAACGCATACAGGGTCCGGTGCTGTTTCATGTCCCCCCTGGGGGTCTCGGAGTGTGTTCCCGTGGACGAGGGGGGATGGCGGTGATGGAGCCTCCGGAAAACCCCATGGGGGACGCGCGCCGGGAATGTGAGCGCCCGGGGAGAGGGCGCACCCGCCGCGTGCCCGTCCTCCCGCCCTGCCCGTCCTCCCGCCCTGCCCGTCCTCCCGCCCTGCCCGTCGCCTCTGTGCTGTCTGGCTCTTCCCGAGTGATGTATTTTTACAGGACACTGGAGCCCAATAAGAAACGTGTTTCTCTGAGTCCTGCGAGCTGCCCTCACGAAGTAATTGCAGCTGAGGGGGAGGCTGTGGGCGCTTTAACTGCTGGTCAGCTGGTCGGAAATGCCGTAAAGGGCCTGGGTGCCGATTTGGGAGACGGCGGTTGAGGGATGAATTTACAGCTCGTGGACAAACAAGTTCTTGAGATCTTAAAAACAACAGCAGGACGACCCACGACATCAGCGTGTTGCAGTGTGCAGGCCGCCGGGCCGGGCTGTACGTCGGGCTTTGCTCCGCGGGTGGCCTCAGGGGACTGGGACAGGCCCTCTCTGAGCCTCGGCGTCCTCGTCTGTATGACAGGGAGGACTGGGAGGCATCACGGGGATCCCACAGAACATCGACAGAGTGAGACGAGACACAGTCCGACCCTAGGTGTCTCCGGAGGAAACAACAACTCTTCCTGATCAGTCGGGGGCGCGTTTCCACCAGCACACTTTAGCGGGTTTCTGCTTTCGCTCTCTGCCCTGCGCTTTTAGGAGCCCAGGCCTACAGAAACAGCGGACCTGTGGCCTGCAAACCCCTTTTCCCTCGCGGTTTCTGCAGAAATTACCGGCGCTTATCCTTTTGCCCGTCTTTGCTACCACAAAGACGACCGGAGGGGTCTTGAAGGAGGCAGAGCCCTCAGACCCCTGATGTCACCGAGCCCCCTCTCTGTGCGTATTTAAGGAGCATCTCTTCAGGATGCTGTGTGGTGCCGCAGGAAGGCGTCCTCGGCGGGAGGAAGCGCAGCCCGGCGATTCCCACGTGCGACCCCGGCCGCACCACCTCTGTCCGTCCGCTGACGAGTCACACGTGCCATCTGTGCTTTCTCTGCAGGGCTGCTCCGACAGGGCGTCCATCCTGCCCCTTCTGCAGGTGCTCGCAGATCTGCTCTCCGTGGGTGAGTAGGCCGGGCCCGCCTCGCGCGTGATGGGCGTGGGGTCGTGTGACTCTGGGAGCGCCCATGAACCTGTGGTGGCCCGGAGGGTTTCCGGGGGTGCAGGGAACCAGGCCTTGCTCTGTTATCTTTCTGCTCAGGACAGCGAGGGTGAGTTTTCGCGGCTCAGCTCTCCTCTGCTTTCCCCACTCAGGCACGGACAGGAGGATCCGCTACATGATCAGCAAGGGTGGCAGCGAAGCCCTTCTGCGGACGCTGGTGGATGCAGCAAGGACAGCTTCTCCCGACTACGACGTCCTCCTGCCCCTGTTCCGACTGCTGGCCAAAGTGGGCCTACGAGGTACCCGCACCAGACCGGAGGGTGCCCTAGAGGCACGTCTGTGGTGTTCGTGACGAGAATAACGTGGGGAGCTCAGAGGGGGCGGGGGGAACGCAGGGAGGTCACGGACACTTGGGGGACGATGGCAGGGACCACAGAACAGGTCACTTTGTTGTCCTGTTGTCAGCTCATCCGAGGCACAGTGCCTAGGGTAGAGCCTGGGCCATACTGGGGACACAGAGGAGACACACTCCAAGGCAGTTTTTATCACTCGAACAATAAAAGGAGCATTTCTACACGTATCGTCTTGCACGGCAGGTCATCGGGGAAGCGCATGAGTTTCTGTGGCCGCCGTGATACATCACCACAAAGTGAGCGGCTCAGAACACATGCATCCTCGCACAGTTCTGGAGGGCTGAAGTCCAGAATCAGGGTGCTGGCAGGCTTGGTTCCGCCCGGAGGCTCTGAGGGAGGACCTGTTCCATCCTGGATTCTGAACGTCTCCAGCGACCCTGGGGTGGTTCTTGCTGGTGCACACGCCGCTTAAATTTCTGCCTCTGGCTTCATACGGTCTTCTCTGCGTGTCCGTCCCCGTGTTCCCTCCTCTTCTCATATCGTAAGGACATTGGTCATGTTGAGTTTAGCGCCCACTCGAACTTGTATGACCTTATCTTAACTAACTAAATCTGCAGAGACCCTATTTCCAAGTAAACATTCTGAGGTTGCAGGTGGACATGCATTTTTTTTTTTTTTGGAGACCATTTTCAATCCATATCGTGAGTCACATAGAAGTGACTTCCTGAGTCAAAGAAGGGCTTCCTGAGTCAAAGGGAAGATGCGGGGGGCGGGGGGGGGGGTCTCAAAATCTTCCCTCTTAGGCTTCACACCCATTTCTCTTTCTCCGTGGAAGACCCTGAAATACCTTCCTAAAATTCTGGGGCTTCTTGGAGCATGGGTTTAAAAGCCTGGGCGCTCAGGAGGCCTGCACACATTGCAGGTCGGCCATAACAGTCACACGCCATTTGTGGGCAGAGTCACACAGGTCACAGTCGAGAAGCCCGCGGCCTCTGACAGATGGACCTTTGACTCTGGAGCACGCGTTCTTTGCAATGTTTGGGTCTCTGCTTCGTGTCCACTTAACATTCCACAAAACAAACAAACAAATAAACAAACAAAAAACGAGACCAAGGTGTCACCCAGCACCTGCAAAACCAATAAAATTCATTCGTTAAATAGTCAGCAGGTATTTATAGTGTGTCTCTTCAGGCTGGACACTATTCTAGGCCCTGAGAATACCATGGCGACCAAGGCAGAGAAGGGGCCCGCCCTCGCTCATGGAGCTTGCATGTAAGTAGGGAAGGGCAGAAAGTAAACAAATAATCAACTAGAGGGTAGCAGATTATGATGATTTGCCAGATGATGGACGTCTGGGGAAAGAGGGATGCTGCTCTAAGATGGTGTGGTCAGGGAGAGGTGACACCTGCGTCCGAATGCGAAGGTTAAGAAGTCAACAAAGCAATGAGTGGGACAGGTGAACTCTAGCAAAAGACAGAAGGGACATGATGTAGACCCTTGTCACAAATAATACAAGCTAGGAAATCAGAGGTGGGTTTCACACCTGGCCTTGACGCTGAGCAGCTGTGTGAACTTGGGCACGTTCCTTAAACTTTCTGAGCCACTGGGCGCTCACTTACCAAATGGGGAGGGTCTCAGTGCTTAATTCTAGGGTTGCTGTAAGGTTCACATGCAGTATCGTGTGTGACGTGTGTAGCATGTGGGTCCAGAGGCATGCCAAACAGGAATCATATGGGTTTCGTGGGACAGAGACGAAAGATGTATTAGGCCAGTGGGTTTCAGGTTATAAACCTAGATATTACTGTTGTCATAGTTACGCCAACACAGCTTCTGTCATGGAGAGGTCGTAGTCCTGTACCTTCACATTCAGGCTGCCAGGGGCTGACCCGAGCAGAACAAAAGTGAGGTTGTCTGCTCATGGAGACAGGCAGCTATCTTTCTTCTGAAGGGGATGGGTCATATGAATTGAATCTCAATCTCTATGTTGCTGTCCTTTGGTCTGAAGGTAAAGGTTGGCAAACCAGGTTTAGGATATGGCCTCTGTTTTACTCATTTCTACCTGTGAAGAATCGGATAGTGACTATATTCCTGCAAACACAAACATGACAGTGTGTGCATCACACTTTGGAAAGGGCACACACAAAAGCGACAGGTGGCATGGTCACATGTTGTCACAGTGGGGGCCAGGCACACAGAATTAAAGTTGCTCTCCCCTTATTGTTATTCTTATTGACTAATCACTGAAATCACAACGGTTTACCTGCAACAGTAAATGTTATGTTATTTGGATCAAGAATTTAGAGAAATTTGGGGGAAATTTTAATTTTCTTCATTGTTTTCACTCTTTATCATAAAGTTCTCTGTCACATAGAAAGATGGCCTCATGTACCTACCTCTTAGACCTAACTGTTAACATTTTGACATATGTTCTTCACCTATTCATTTTTATTTGAAATATTTTAAAGAAAGCTCCAGAGAGCATTCTGCTCCTACGTACTTTTGTGTGCATTTCTTTGAAAAAGAGATGTTTTTCTACATAGCCACAGCACTGCGATTATAAATCTGACCAAATGACAATGCGTGCATCGTTTAGATTCATTTCCGTTCCTCTCAGTGTTCCCAGAATAATTTTTATGGACACATTCAAAGAATCTGATCTAGGTCCCTGCGTAGACCGGATAAAAGGTTACGTAACTTAAGCATCCTTGAAGGTTTTGCCCTACTAAACTAGTTCCTGTTTGAGGATGACCAGAAATATTCTTACACCTAAGGGGCTGCTAGTCAAACCACCCCCACGAGGCTTCATGTAAATATCATTTGAAAAATAAAGGACCATACGTGTACCCTGAATTAGCTCTTCTGAGCAATCTATCTGGTTCCAGTGGGGACACACACATGGTAGCATTTGCTACAAGATCTGAGAAGTCTCCTTGGCTGTGACCATCTCCATCCCACCGTCCACTCTGCCTTCCTCTCTCCCCCACACTCCGTCCAGCCCTCCTCACGAACGGGCGGCACAGCTGAGATGGGTTCATTTGTGTCTGCAGATAAAAAGTTTGGACAGAAGGCCCTGGAGTTGGAAGCCCTTGATGTGACCTTGATTCTGGCCAGGAAAAACCTGTCTCACCCCCAGAACCTGCTCCACTGCCTCTGGGCTCTGCGAGTGTTTGCCGCTAGTGGTGAGTGACTCGGTTGTGGCTCTCTGGGCTGGGGCTCCTGGAGACAGACAGATAAGTCCTGTGGGCTGAGGGTCTCACTCCAACATTTGCGTTTATTCGACATTCCATATGGAGTCAGGTCCTACTGATAGATGAGTTTCTGCACCTCCTGTCGCACGTGTAAGGAGCACAGGCTTTTAGCTCACCTTTCTGAGCCCCTTCCCTACAGGGCGAAAGCGATAATTACTTAGCTGTAATGTTCTCTAGGGGACAAAACATGGGTTTCAGGCCAGGAAAACCTGGGTTTGACACTGATTTCTTAAGAGTCACACAACATGGACACTTAACCTGTTTCTTCCTCTGTAAAATTACAGTAGCGACAGATGCTTGTAGAGTAGGTAGGTGGGATAAGCGAGACAGCGTTCACGGGCGTGGTTCTTAGTCACATGGTGGTTGCTTGATACATTTTAGCTTCTCTTGTCTGCTCTGCTCTTTTCTCTTAGCCCTTTGAAATAACATGAAAGGCACGCATAAGGGGAGTAAGCAGGGTTCCCCCAACTGTACTCAGAACTACTAAAATACTAGATATACATTTAATTGGTTACTTCCATCACATTTAGGGGATCCACGTGATAGGTTCTTGACGCTGTGTTCATACACACGACCTCCACTTGCACTCATGTGTGTTGACCAGAAAATCCGAGAATGCTTGGGACAAGGTGAAAGGAAAATGTGAGTGAGGCGTTATGGCTTTGCATAAGGGACAACTCTCTCTAACAAGTGGACAGACAGAAGGGTGTCACGCTCATTTGGAGTTCGCCAACAGCGATCTGAAGTATCTCGTTTTGTTTTCCAATGGAATGATTAGACTGGATGACTTGCCTTTCTTTCACATATGTTGGTTGTAGAGATCTTGACGCATTCCTTCGGCTCCGAAAAATGCTGGGATTTGCCCGTAGGTGTGAGGAGGTGGCCATTCATCTCACATTCTGAGACTACATGTGTTGTGCCAACTAACTGTTTCATAAGGTAGTTTAAAAATTATACTGCCGATCTCTGCACATTGACGGAACTGATGAGAGGCCAGCCGAGTTCAGGAGGATTATGGATTGCTGTCTGTTTAGTGGATTGTTAGCCACGGTTATTTGCAGAAGGAGTTGGCTGGAACCAGAATGGTCTGTGACAGACAGTGAACCCTCAAGCAGCTCTCAGATGGCCAACGGGGGTATTTATAGAGCTGCCGCGGGTCTGACCTTGGCAGACACCCCGCATGGAAGAACTCAGTGAAGACGTCTTGTTGTTAAGTCTAAAGCACACTCTTAACACTCTCTTCTCCCTAATTCTACTTCATGCTAGGATTTTGCCGAATTATTTGCCAAGAGGTTGCTCCGGCATGCTGTTTTCCCAGTTTAGAAGTAAGGACCGAGTTGGGAGCTGTGAGAATGGAAGATTGATGGGCAGGGCTGGGAAGCCAAATCCCTGAACTTTGACCCAGGCAGTTACTGCCTGTCCTAGCCTTGGGAGGGACACGTGCCCGGAGGACACACCAGCAACATGCCATCTTCGTGATGGCTGAGCTGTCAGCCTCGGTCTCGCTCTGGTGGACTGTACTGGGGTGAACTGTACTAAAGCCTGCAAATCTCCACACATCCCCCTCTCCTGCGACTCGGGGGAAGCCAGCCTAAGCCCCCCTCATTTCTCTCTCTCTGCTTCTCTTGTTTCTACTCATATTTCCACGAACTGGTGGCTTTGTTCTACAGCACCAATCTGTTCTGCAGCACCAATGCAGTATCAGAGAGAGAGAGAGAGATAGAGAAAAAACTGTCCTCCCTTCAAAGATAACCTGGTTGCTTTCTCCTGCTGAAGCTTTTGTCCCCTGCCGAACCGATTCCATTTTGTATGCTGTAGATTCCTCCTGTGTTTGTTGACGTGACCAGAATGCTCCCTAAAACATGATTGGAATGCTCCCAGGAGGGTACGGGGGAGAGGCTGGGGCACTGCTGAAGATGAGAGTGACGTCCAGAGGTTCTGTGTCCAAAATACTCATCTGAAGTCACGGGGATGACCAGCTACCCCTCTGAGTATTCAGATCTCTGGATGTGTCTTTAGAACCATCTAATTGGGCAAAATGGCAAACATTTCTCAGGTCAGTTACCTCTGAGCAGGAGGAACTAATTCTTGCTTTGACATTGTGATGGGTAGACACACAGTTAAGTCTAAGTCTCAGTCATAGAAGGTCCGAGCAGAAATGCCTCAGGAGGATTTAGAACTAGAACAGAACGGAAAGGGTGCTATCTTCCTCATTAGGCGACATCTTAGAGTTTTAAAGGAGTCAGTCCAAGGTGTAGTGAACCTTAACCCATCCACCTGCGACCTTTTCTCATCATGCAATCTCCAGATGGTGGAGCAGGTCTCAGAAAGTGATTGATAGGAGACCGGCAGAGTGTGTACGTGTGTCCGCCTGTGCGTGTGCATGCCTGTACGTGTGAATGCTCGCACGTGCCACCCAGAGAGCTACTGACAGAAACGTCTTCTGTTTGGCAAGTGCCGTGACTACGCAGGTGGGGAGTACAGTGGAGAAGGGCCATTGGCCATTAGAGAATGGAGGATGTGATGTCATGGCCAGGGACCCCTTTGGGAAGGAGGTTGCGCGAGAAGGTCACATGGGCCTTTCAGGGGACCCTGACGTCCAAGCCAGGGACGGAAAAAGACCATCGATGGAGTCCCTCTGCTTTTAAGTGGCTTTTGGGGAGGAAGGCGATGGACCCCTCCTCACCCTCTCCGCCCCCGATCTGTCAGGCTCACTCTGTGATGCTGAGTGCAATGCTTGGTGCAGATGGTTCCATGACTCAGTTGTGCCTTCGTCCTTCGCAGTCACCACGGGGGCCATGCTGGGAATTAACGGAGCCATGGAACTTCTCTTCGAGGTCATCACCCCTTACACGCGGAAGCGCACCCGGATAATCAGGTATGGGGCGCCTTTTTTTTTTGTCGTTTTCTTTGCCATCTGTGTAATGCATATGGAGATGCAGAGATGGAGCTGGCCTCATGGTGCTTCTGGCTCACTCCTTGTAGTCGTGTGGCCATGACTCTGTCCTATCTGATCCTGCCTCACCCCCCCACTCATGCCTCGCACCCTCTGGTCCTCTCAGGAACCCTGGGTGGATATGGTAGCAACCTCATGTTCAGGCAAGGAAATAAAAATGTGGCAAGGGCCTTGTCCACTGTCCCAGTGCTAGGACATGCCACAGCCGGGATACGAATCCAGAGCTTCCTGACTCTGGAGCCCGTGTTTTCGGCCCAAAGCTTGGAGGTCTCCCTGTCCCTCACAGCAGCTCTGCTCCCATGAATACAGCCCCTAAAAAGCAGTCCAGACATGACAGGGGAAGGTGGCATTCCTCCAGGTCTCCAAAGAGTCTCCTTGTGAAATTTCTGGTACAAAATCTGGGCCTTTGAGTAGTCCATCGTGGTTGTGTGCTGGTTTTGAGCTGGGGTTTCTAATTTTTTTCGATGCTTGGAAAATGAAACTCTGCCACTCTCTCTTGCTCCATGCACTGGGGTGGCATGAATCACACACTTAAGCGGGGAGATGGTGAGATGTGAGGGCTTTAGAGACCTTCGGAACCGTTAAGGGCCATCATTTTGGGGAGTGACTCGGCGAGGACCTTGAAAAGAATATTAGAAACGACTCCTCCAGTTTCTGAGATCTACAGGGTCGTTAGGCAAAGTCGCGTTTCCGTGATGTGTCCTGCATCTCGGCGTCACTCTCAGGCTTGTGTTCCGCCCGATTATTTTTCTCTCAGGTCGCCAGGTAATGAATGCCATTATCATCCATTCTCACCTGCGGCTCTTGACGCCAGCCTTTCTTAGAGTGAACTACGTTATATCTCAGTTTAAAAAAAAAGTTTCTCGTCGAATACATCGAGAAAGACTGGATTAAACAAAGTTAGGTAGATTTCTTTGAGACGTCTCAGTCTTGGTGAAGCCAGTACATAGTCAGGATACCCGAGATGGGTGAGCAGTATATGGTCTTCTAAAACCGATGTGGCCAGAGGACCGTTTTTGTGTGGAAACCAGCTCTTTTGGGGGAAAGTCAGTGTTCTCCGTACCCTCATTTAAAAAAATTCGCGTCGAGACTGCAAACGTCTTGCGAAATGGGATTCGGCGAAATTCTACCGGGGGGTCCTCATCTGATAAATACAAAACTTCGGAGTCACAAACTCAGTGACCCCCATGCTCCAAAAAAAAAAAAAAAAGTCAACTTTCATGATTTTTCTGAGTTCAACTTCATTTCTGTCTACAACGTCCATTGACGTCCGTTTGGCTCTGTACTATTCGGAGGTGTCTGGCTTTTATCGTCTTGTGCAGGCCTTTGCCGCTGACAAATGCAGCCTTAACGTGTCCTTTGGTCACCGGTCCATGACCTTTGTCTTTTTGCTGCCTTCTCAAGGACTCTTCTGTGAATGCTGCTGTTTGTGTTTTTGTGTCTGGCAGCTCAGGAACACGTGGTCACTTCCCCTACGTTATAAGAAAATATGTCGGCTGTCCATGGGCTGCATTCGTCGACGTGTCTCTCCTCCGGCCGTCTCTTCTCTGCTGCTCGGTGCCTTGCTGTTTGAAAGGCTTCTGTAGGAAAACCCTTCCCCGCTAATCTTGTCACTCGGCCCCTTCCTTATGGGGTCCTCATGGCTTTTATCGCTTTGCCCATCTGTGCAGAGCAGGGTGTGGGAAGAGTCGGCGACAAAGCACAGAAGCTCCTCCCTTTGCAGAGACTCACACCGGTGACTCTCGCGATGGCTCTTTTTCTCCCTCAAAGGGCGTTGAACGGAGGCACAGAGGGGACCGGGGTGCCACAGGGAAGTGAGAATGTGATGCCAGAGATCACAGAGGTGGGGGCCTCCGATGATGAAAGGGGCCTTTCGGGAACCGAGGGCGTGTTTCTGTATTTCTGGTCTTTTCTGTAAAATTCTGAGCAGAATGGTTCTCCTTCTTGAGCCAAATGACAAAACCAAACCTTCATAGAAGATGGGGTGTTTCACCCCCCATTATGGCACAGCTGTCATTGCTGTGGCATTTATCATGCGCCCTGCCCTGTGCTAAGCTCATGGTGTGCATCATCCCATTTGATTCTCTCCTGTACTCTGTGGGGCAGGTGCTCTTATTCCCCGCAATAGTATAGGGGGGAAAGAAGCAGAAAGAATTTTAAGAAACAAGCTGGGATTTAGGTGAAAGAAATGGGATGTAAACCTGTCCGATAGCTGAACCTTAGCTCTTAACCCACCCTTGGCATAGCTTACCCAGTCCGTTGCCAGCACTTTGTGTCTAAATTGCCATATGCCAGAGTCATAACCTGGTAAGGTTGGTTTAACTTTTGTTACCGTCTAAACGTCACTCATACTTGTGGAATGATTGGCTGAACGATAGGACAGTTTTTCTCCTCAGTGGAATGGCTATTTCCTTGCAAAGGCCAAATAAGTGTCCCCTCCACTTTGGAACCCTTTCCCAAAGCTGCCTTGTTCTCTACCCCAAGTACCCCCACCCCACCCCACCGCCGGTCACAGCAAGATGGGAACGAAGGCGCTAAAATCAGGAGACCCGGACTGTAGCTCAGCTTCTGGTCGATTCTCAAAGCGGGAACAGCAAGTCCTACCTTCCGGGTGGGTCGTGGGCATTAAGAAAGAGCGAGTAAACGTGTCGGGAGCGATGGCGGCATCACGTTGTGAACCGTTATCAATACCAACGTTCTGTGGGCACGTGGCTGCCCACGGCAGATCAGGCGGCGGAGCTGTGTGCGGATGGCGAGTTTCCGCCAGTGCTCACTTCCTCCCATGAGCTCCATCCCCCAAGTAAGGACCAGCGTGCACCCCGACTGCTTCTGTGGGCCTGGGGGGGTCTTCCAGGGAGTGGGTGGGGTACCCCGTCAGATACTCCTGAGCATCACCCTCCTGAGCATCACCCTCCAGGAGCTCGCGAGCTAAGAAAGCGTTACTCGGGGATGGCTCTGTAGGGACAGGTGCCCAGGGTGGTGTCACCGTGCCTCCTCCCTGCCCTGGAAATGGAAGCTGCCCTACTTCTCCGGCACAGACCTAAAATTAGCGGTGCAGCTGTCCTGCAGCAGAGCCCTGCTTCCAGCTTATACTCAGGGCGAGATTTACGACCGACCGCACGCCACACCCCGTCCAGAGGGCAGGGGCGTGCGGAGCAGTGTCCCTGCCCATCCCTGGCCACACGCCGGCTCCCGTCCCCGGAAAGACGGCTCTGCCAGGCCCCCTCCTCCCCACACACCCACCGTGCTGGCCCGGCTCTGCTGTCCTTGTCGGCTGGCACCTGTTCCCTCGTGGCCATCACGTCGTCCGGGTGCTTCTTGTCACTTCGACTGCTCCTATAGCCACCGCTGGTCGCCTGTGACTTCCGGGCAGCCGTGAATGGGTCCTCGTCTCCCTTTCTATCTGTATCTCTCATTATCCCTCCCTCACGTCTCTCTCCGGCCGGTCGTTCCTGTGTGTGGTGACACCGCCGCCTTCCAGGGGGGTAGATGGTCTCCCCGTTCTTCAGGCCCTGCCGTGGGGTGCCTGCTGCACCTCACTGGACAGAAGGAGCCTTCCCTCCCCAGTGCTTTTCGAGCACTGTGTCCCCACTTCCCATGAGCATAAGTCAGATTTAACTCCGTGCTGTGTTGGCCTGGGAGTCTTGTCTCCCCTCTGAATTCTACACTTTCTAATGGCGAAAATCTCACTCTTTCCCGTAGGGCCCACCCGAGGGCCTGGGCTACGGTGGGCTCTGAACTTAATTCGAAAGAGACGCTTCACTCAAATAAATATATGTTTCGTGAATCACCAACTAGTAATGAACGCACGCCGGCCTTTGCCGAGTGGGGGCCGCGGTAGACACTTTCTGTTTATTGTCTCATTCTTCGCGGGTTCCCACGCCGGCACCCCGTGGAGGGGCCCATCGCGTCTCAGCGTGTCTGGGGAATGAAGCGACAGGCCCGCCGAGCTCTCGGCTGCGTGCGTGGGGTGCTTCCTGGGAGACGACGCACTGCGGTGGGGAGGCGGGCAGGAACCGTGAGCCTGAAGGAGAGCAGCACCTCACTCACGGTGGGAAGGGCCGGCCTGGAGCCTTCTCGCTCTTACTGAGAGTGGCCGGGGAGCTGTCGGGGCTGGAAGCGGGGAAGGGCCCGACGTTGAGGGGTGATGAGGGGCAGCGTTCCCGTCAGCACTCGGTTTACTGTTCGGGGTAGGCTGCCAGCACCTCACAGAGGGCTTGGGGCATCTCCGGTACTCTCAGTTGATTGGGCGAGGGCGTTAGGATTGAGTGGGGAGCTTTTCGTGGACATCGGGGAGGGAGACACGGCACCGGGCCAGGGCGCCCCAGCTCCTGCTAGCTTGTCGTGCCGCAGGCCGTCGGCGGACCGGTGTGCAGCCGTCTGTGAGCTGCCCAGCGTCACTCCGTAGGGGGAGTCGTCGAGCGGGAGACGGACTGCTTATCCGTGCCGGCCTCGTCTCGGGACCTAGGAGGAGCTTGTGTTTGTTCCGCGTCTCCACATCGTCCGTGGCAGCTGCGGCCTTGTTTCCTCACGTCCGGGGTGGGCCTGGGGGTTCTGACACTGACAGCGGCCACCTCCACCGTCCGCGTGAGCGTGTCCAAGGCCGGGCCGTGTCCCTGTGCGTCCTGTTGGACACTCACACAGGAACACTCAGCCCGACGACCTCCGAAGCGGGGTCATCAGCTGTCATCATTGGTGCCTCTCCCGGCCCGGCCCGGCCTCAGTAACGTCCGAGTGCATCATCGGGAGGGGGCTGTCCTCGCGCGCAGAGGCTGGCCCGCGAGCGCTGTTGCGTTCCCTGACCGCCGCACCACACCTCGGGGAACAGGATTCCAGGCGCACACCGGCCGGCCGAGGCGGTAGCTTCACCCTTCACCGTTCCCAAGGGCACAGGCGGTCGGTGGGTGCACTGGTCAGGACCACGCTGGTGTCCCCCACAGGGGACAGGGTCTCCCTTGTTCTCACCACCCCCCATGTCCTCTCAGGTGTTCAGCAGGGTCCTCATGCTCCGATTTATGTGGTTTCAGCTCAGGGGCCCCCCGGGGGCCAGGGTCTCTAAGGGGCTGTGGGGGTTGGAGGCCCCGGTGGACCTCGCTGCTCGGCAACAGGAAGACACGGACGTGTTGGGGCCCCAGCCAGCCTCGCGAGCCAATTCTTAGGCTCAGCGTCCCGTCGCCTGCCTGGGTGGCTCCTTGAGCTCAGAGCAGTGTTAGGGGAGCTTTTCCTCTCAGGGGCCGGATCTCAGGGTAGCTCTGGCCTCGAGCATGTCCGGGCCTCGCTTCCTTGTAGCTCTTTGTGTTTGATTCCGTCTCCGGTTTATGAGCTACGAGCAGGGTCCTCATCCTTCCCTTCCCTCCCTCGCCTCCGAATCACTGCGTTTTCTCCAACCAGGCCTTCCGGGCTTTGCCCGGCCGTCGCACCTTTGTACCGTATCTGATCCTAGTAGCTGACCGATGAGCGGGGACTCAGCCAAAGCGGGTAGGTTCCCTGCGATCTTATAAGCGACGGGATGACTCAGCTACTTTGTCACCGAGACAAAGGAGCCCATTTTCCTGTTTCTCAAAATAGTTATTGCATTTCTCCCTGGGCCTTCATGTTCCCCGACTCACCCCCGGGAATGGCTTTGTGACTTCTGCTGCTCCCCGTTCAATAATATAATTAGATCCCGCGGGCTCCGGGCCATGGGCCCGCATGGGGAGTTCAGAAGCTGTGTGCTCCCGATCCCGGGGGCTCAAATATCTTGGAGCAGGAACAAAAAAATTCCAGCCCAGCCTCCCAGATGCCGATGTGAGGAGCGCACACCGTGGGCTCGACTTACTGACAGAGTGATTAGTGCATTCGCCACCTGACTCGGAGCCGGAGGCTGACGGCGGTGCAAGGAATAGTTTCCTACACGCATGCGACCTTGGCCGCGATGCTTGTCGGCTCCCATCCCTTTCATCTTCTCGGGAACCCGGCGACCTCTCCTTGCTGAGAGCCGAGCTTGGTGTCTGAGTCATAGGGTCTAAAGTTGGATGTTCCTTCAGGACCTGCCGGTCCAACGTGGTCATCGCAAGATAAGAAGGTCACTGACGCCCAGCGAGGTCGCACGGAGCTTCCTGTCCTCATTTCAAGGTGCCGTTTGTATCTCTGAGATGCTCTCCTGAGCCGTACGAAACAAACATGCCCCGAGCCGGGTCTCTGAGCATTCATTTCACATTCGAGGTGCCAGGCAGGGGCGTTGGAAACGAGGGAAGGTGGACCCCGTCCTCACGTTGCTGCCAGTTTATAGCAATGATAACACAGCAGTTTCGTAGCCAGTCTGTTCGGACCCGGTGCTGGGCCTGTGGAACGGGCCAGCTTCCCTGTTCTATGGGAATAATGTTCTCAGTGATGCCTTTATCCAGAATGGCCCTTGGAGCTGGGCAGGCAGGGTCGCTGGTCTGGGCCCTGGGCCTCGGGAGGCCCTGCACCCAGGAGGCGTCCCCTGCACTGCAGAAAGTGCCCGGCTGGTGTCCGGGATGGGCTTGGGCTGTCAGAGCTCCCTTTGCTTGTTCTCTCCCCACTCACCCCGGGGTGTTCTCTGACCTCTTGCCACCTGGGGGCGGTAGACCAGATGCCTAGAGGAGGAGAAGGGCTGTGGACCAGATGCCTGGAGCAGATGTGGATGAAGTTTGTCTTGAGCTCTCATGGCCAGTCCTTGATTTAGGGAGGTCGGGGATGAGATCGATCCTGCTGTCTGGGGAGGCACCCCCCCTTCCTCAGCGTAGCATGGGGCGGAGCAGACAGAGTGTGGCCGACACGATCATTTTGGGTGCACATCGTTCATATAGACAGAGGCTCCCAAAACTCCAAAAGGAACCTGCTGGGGCGCCTGCATATCCTGGGGGAGGCCCTTTACCTGCACCACTTCCCACCCTGCTGAGGGCTCTTCAGCGACGCTGCATTCCCACCTCCATCTGCAGAAGCCTGTCCTGCAGGCTTCGCCCGTGCGTTTGGAGTTGCCCCCGTTTCTCCCCTGGAGACCGGAGGCAGGCTCTTAGGGGCGTTCGCTTGCCGTAGACGTAGACGTCGGTCTTGTGGCCCCGCCTGACTCCGCGAGGGGCTTCTGCATCTTCCTGGAAGTCACAGCCTCCTCCCCGGAATCTGACTGCCCACAAATACATGGGGGCGGGGATTCGAAGGCCTGAGGGGAGGTACGGGAGTGCCCTTACACTGTGACGTTACCCTGCGCCTGGAGGGAGGCGGTCGTTCTCATCGGCCATGATCAGGTTCCTCAGGGGTCAATGCCACACGCGGACCCCACACATCATAGAGCATGTGGGGGTGTGGGGGGGACACCCTGCTTTTCCTGCTGGGGTGTGAGTGAGTGCAGTGTCTGGAGAAGAGGCAAGCCAACTCAATTCGCCGGAAAGGGAAGGTTCAACAGGAAGCCGTGACACAGATGTGAAGCCATCTAAGGCCAGCTGCTTTTAAGGATGTAGATGGAGATTGCAGGGTGGGCACAGACGGGAGGCTTTCTGAGTCCCGTGATCGTGCTCTTTCAATATTAATCTCACGTGATCACTAGTTCTATTCAACAGAGCCACGAGAAACATGGCTAGACACAATAGATGGCCCTCTAAAAGACATGAATTATCGTAAATTACGTTTTCAGTTTATTTCAGGTGGGATATAGTAGATAGTAAATAACGGCCAGTTCAGCGAATGAACATTGCTGTTTGGGTTGGTTTGTCTGAGTGGTGCTCTTTTAGCCATTTATTCATTCGATAAGTATTTTGGGAGTACTTATTATCAGCAGAGATGTGTGGGCTTTGAGAGGAACATTTATAGCCCTTGCCCTCCGGAGTTTACCTACCATATACCGGCATCCATTAACATGCAAACCAATGAGATAAATGCTATCATGGCAGGATGCTCAAAGAAAGAGGATTTTAGTTTACCCAGGACCTGGTGGGGAGAGTTACCGAGGAGGCAGCTTTGGGTTTGAAATAGGGAAGGGGTTTCCAAGAGGCCAAGGTGTAAGAGAAAGACCTTCAAGGCAGCGGCAGAAGCGATTACAAAAAGAGCATGAAAACACGGTCGTGGGTATGTGGCTGGAGGCTATGGCCTCCCAGGAGTCAGGGCAGGGAGCTCACACAACGGATTTGGAACAAGCCAGCATTTTACTATACAACAGAAGCATGAGAATATATAATTCACGAAGAGGAACATAGAAAAACCAATAAACTCATAAAAATATTCCCCTTGCCAATGATCAGAGAAACAAATTTTAGATCAAGATGTCAGTTTCACACATCATAGCAGTAAAGGTTTTGAAAAATGATAATATTTATCGTTGGTGAGGGTTCAATGAGATGAGCATTCACATGTGCTGCTGGGAATGTAGATGGATAAAATCTTCATGAAAATAGCGAGGCGATGGATATCGACGTTTTTTTTTTTTTTAGAAGTTCTCATTCCTTAACCCAATTTTGTCACGCCTTGAAATCTGTCCAAAGGAATTATTGAGAAATGTGGATGAAGATTTATGCACTGAAATATCCCAATCATAGATTATATATATAATTGGAAATAATATAACCAGAAAAAGTCCGATAACAGGGAATGCACAGTGAAAGTGATATATTTATCCATGATAATATTATGTAGCAACACACAAAAAATAGATTAGGACTGCTGTTTGCCAGTGGTAATAGCTCACGATACAATATTGAATAGGAAAAGTCATGTTCAACATTCAGTGTGATTGAAACTAGACTTCAAATATGCATAGGACTTCTGGTTCAGGCTAAGATGGAAGAACTGAGGTCAGATTTATCCCCCCCCCCAAATAAGCTATAGATAAAATATATAAAACAATGTTTTTAAAGATACTAGACATCAGGCAATGAATGACAGTGAGCCCTCAGTGATTCCCCTGAAATTATCACGGTCGCTGCTTTAAGAGAATCTGCGGATTGCAGTGCAGTGAGGGGGACCCCAGGTGCAGCCTAGTAGATGGCCTTAGTTGACGGGACAGGTGAAGAGCCCTCAAATGTTGAAAATTAAATAACAGACTTCTAAAGAAACTATAGGTTGAAGAACTCAAAAGAGAAAATAGAAAATATTTTGAGCCAAATGAAAATGAAATGCAGCATATTAAAATCTCCGGGATGCCACATACTTGAAGGGAATTTGTATAACTACCTGCATATGGTAGGAGATAGGTAGAAAGCTACCTAATGGCCTCAAATTCCACCTTTAAAAAGGAAAATCATAACCCAAAGTAGGTAAAAGAACGTAAGAAATATCAGAGTAGAAATCAGTGAAAAGGCAAAAAAAAAAAGCAATAAAGAAAAATCAATTTAATCCAAAGCCGATTCTTTGAAAAGGTCAGTAACATTGATAAAAGTTCCAGGCTGATAAGGACAAAGATGAGAAAAGGTACAAATTACCATGATCAGAAATGAGAGATAAAATTACTTTAGGTTCTGTAGATGTGAAAAGGAGAATAGGAGGATATTATGAACAACTTTATGCCAATAAACTTGAGAACTTAGATGAAGTAGAAAAAATTCCTTGACAGAAATAAATTACTAAAACTCATTTAAGAAGTCGATAACCAAATCAGCCCTATATTTGTTAAATTAATTGAATGCATATTTGAATGCATGGCTAAATCATCCCCACAAAAAAAGTCTAGGTTTGGATGGCTTCCCTGGTGATTTCTACTAAACATTTAAATAAAAAATATTAGCAGTTCTACACAAACCGTTCCAGAAATTTTAAAAAGAGAAAATATTTCTCAACCCATTCTGTGAGGCCGGAATTACCCTGATACCAAAAGCAGGCAAAGACTTTACAAGGAAGGAAAATTAATAGCTAACATCTTTTATGAATAGCGATGCAAATATCCTTTACTTAATTTTAGAAAATTGATATCAGTCGTTCAAAACCAGTTGGGATTTATGCCAGGAATTCAAGATTGGTTTAATGTGTAGAAATCATTACATATAATTTATCATACAAAAAAAGCCCTAAAAAAACCTAATAGCATGATTATCTCAATAGACACAGAAAAAATATTTGACAAAATTCAATATGTCCTGATAAAAATTCAACAAATTAGAGATAGAGATTTCCTTAATATATCACATCTGCGAAAACCATTAGGTGACATCATACTTCATGGTGAAGGTCAGAATGTTTTCCCTCTGAGATCAGAAGCAAGACTAGAACGTCCATTTTTGCCATTTCCATTCAAGATTGTAGTGGAGATTCCGGTCAGAGTAAAGAGGCAAGAAGAAAAAGATGTGCACATGGGTAAGAAAGGAGGAAGACTTTTTATTTGTGGATGATATAATTGTCTATGTAGAATTTCTGATGGGATCTAAACCCACACAAGCTACAAGAACTATTAATCGAATTTACCAAAGTTCCAGAATGTGAAATCAACATGCAAAAGTAAACATTTCTATGTAATGCAGCAAACCATTGAAAAATAAAAAAATTTCAAAATACAATTTAAATATCATCAAAAATATAAAATATTTACATGTAAATCTGATAAAAGATGCCAAAGATTTGGATACTGCAAACTACCAAACATGGCTGAAATAAATTTATGAACATAGACCTAAATAAATAGAGAAAGAGGGTTCATGGCTCAGACAATTCAATACTGTCAAGATGTCAATTTCCTTTAAATTGATTTATAGATTGAATATATCCCTAGTCAAAATTGTGAGGACTTCTTTTATAGAGTTTGACAAATTGATTCTAAAATTCATATAGAAATACATAAGACCTAGAATAGTTAATGCGGTTTTGAAAAAGAACAAAGTTGGGAGACTAATAACTGTATTTCAAGACTTATAAAGCTACAGTAATCAGGACAAGGTGGTATTGATGTCGAGGCTGACAAATAGGTAAATAAAACAGAATAGACAGTTCAGTTTAGTATTGAATCTGCATATGAAGGGACAATCGGTTTTTGGTATGAGTACATTCCACGGAGAAACAATAGTCTGTTCAATCTATGGTTCTTGAAAAACTTGATATCCATATGCAAACTATTTATTTCAGCTTATACTTCACACCACAAACACATCTTAACATCAAATGGATAATAGAGCTGAACACGTGACCTAGAGCTATACAATTTCCGGAAGAAAACAGATGAGAAAACCTTAGCAACCTTCCGTGAGGCAAAAATTCTTTCTTTAGATGCAAAATTCAAAGCACATTCCCTAAAGGATTAAAGAACGAATTGGATTTCATCAGTATTGGAAACTTTTTGCACACTGCAGTCACTATTAAGAGAATTTAGATGGAAGTCACACGCCGGGAGACCATATTTGTCAGTCATATTTCTTGTAAAGGAGTTTTATCCTACTTACATAAAAAAACACTCAACATTCAATAGTAAGAAAACGAGTGGTTCAGTTAAGAAGTGGACAAAAGATTTGAATAGATTTGTCACCAAAGAAGATAGACAAATATGCATATAAAACATGATCAATGTTAAAATCCAGGGAAATGCATATTAAAACCATGATGTAATGCCACCATGCACCTATTATAGTGGTTAAAATGGAAAAGACCGATCCTTACAAGGGTTGGCAAAGGTGCGGAGAACTGGAAATCACGCATTGTGCTGGTGGAAGTGTAAGAATAGTACGGTCACTTGGGAAAACCATTTGGTGGTTTCTTAGGAATTCAACATGTGTGCAAAATATGACCATTTCTGTTGACCCAATAGAACTGACAATATATATCTTTACAGAGATTGTACAGCGATTCATAACAGCTTTGTTTGCAATAACCCCCAACAACTGGAAATAATTGTCATATTCCTCAACTGGTGAATAGATAAACTATAACAGTCCCATACAATGGAGTATTAGTGATAAAAGGTCTGAACTACTGACATCACTTGTATGTGGGATATAAACCTAAAAGCGACAAATGAACAGGACAAACAAACAGAGACTCGTGGACATAGGCAGTAGACTAGTGGTTTCCAGAAGGGAGCGGGGAAGTAGACAGGATAAAAAGGGTCAAATATGTGGTGGCAGAAAGAAATCTAACCATGGGAGGTAAACGCACAATATATAAAAAAAAATTATATAGATATATATGCCTCACTGTTAAAGTGGACAGCTGAAACTTACTGGATTTCGCTAAACAATGTCACCATAGAAAAATAAAGAAAACTGCCATTAAAAAAAAATAAAAAAGAATGAACTACTGATGTATGGTACAACATGGATGAATTTCAGAGTCATCATGCTGTGTGATTGTAGGAAATAACCCGCCATTGTGGCAGATGAGTGGCTCTCTGAAGACACGGGTTTGGGGAAAAGAAGGGGTAGGGGAGAAGGGATCCAAAGAGGAAACTTCTGGGCGGTTGTCTTGATTGTGGTGTGGTTTCAAGGTGCGTACATATGTCACATCTTACCGAATTACACACGTATGTGTGCATAATTTATTGTATGCCAATTAGATCTCAGTACATCCGTTTTAAAAAAGAATGTTCTCTTGGCCTAAAAAAATATGCACAGTAAAATCGTTAAAGAATACCAGTAACTAGTTATTTCTGAGTGGTAGGACTGTAAATTAACTTGTAAATGATTTCTATAATTACTAGGCATTACTTTTGTAATTAGGGAAATGAGAAAGCTAAATGAGAAGAGCTGCGTTAATGGGTAGTCTACAGAATGTTTGATTCGGTTGTCCGGCTATAGATAATACGCATTGAGACTATCACCACCGTCATTGATCATGAGGTGGCTCATTTAAACATTCATCCAAAGAGGAACTGATGAGTGAGATGAGGACGGTTTTCTGGGCAGACAGAGAAGCGTTAGACAAAGCAGAGGCGGGACACGGACCTCTGTGTGTGGGGTGAACAGGTAGTTGGGTGTTAATACAGGTGAAGGTTGAGGTGGGTGGTAACGGGAGAGAAAGATAGAAACCAGTCCAGCCTCTTTTCCCGTATCTTGTCTTTTCTCTAACCCTCCCATCCTCTCTCCTCCCCTTCCCTTTCTCATCTTAGTTTTTTTCTTTTCTTTTTCCTTTCCTTTCCTTTCCTTTCCTTTCCTTTCCTTTCCTTTCCTTTCCTTTCCTTTCCTTTCCTTTCCTTTCCTTTCCTTTCCTTTCCTTTCCTTTCCTTTCCTTTCCTTTCCTTCACTTCCCTTCCCTTCCCTTCCCTTCCCTTCCCTTCCCTTCCCTTCTTTTTTTCTTTTCTTTTCTTTTCTTTTTTCTTTTCTTTTCTTTTCTTTTCTTTTCTTTTCTTTTCTTTTCTTTTCTTTTCTTTTCTTTTCTTTCTTTCTTTCTTCCCTTTCTTTCTTTCTTTCTTTCTCCTTCCTTCCTTTCTTCCTTCCTTCCTTCCTTTCTGCATTCTAGGAAAATTCTTTGTTTTGAACTTGAATAATTGAATTTTCTGCTATATGCTGCCAGCTATTCATAGACTCTGACAAAGTTTCAAATGCATAGCCATGTGTTATATATATATATATATATATATATATATATATATATATATACATATACATATATACATATATTCAGTTCTTCATATTCTTAAATTTACGACTGCATCAGAGTTTGCTCTGAGGTTATAGTCGCGAATGTCCTCTAGGATACGCCGAAGGGCAGAAATCAGGTATTTTAGAAACCGGCTCCTCTCTGCTCATAATCACGCTGCGTCACAAAGGGGCCTGAGGGACACTAATTACCTCCCTCTTCTGAACCGAAGAATAGTTTGCTTTGCTTTTCCCAGCCTTACGGAGACCCTTTTATTCTCTCTCAGGATTGGCTTGTAATCAGTAACAACGGAGCTGGATTATGCTGGAGTTTGGTAGCGGTCCCTAGTTAAATAGTTCATAGCAGGAGCTTCGGGGTTAGATTAGAGGCAGGCGGGGAACCCTGCTGGTTACTATTCTGTAGTTTAAAGATCTGGCATCCTAGAGGAAGAATGTGCTAGAACAGGCCCAGGGCCCTAGCAACAGGTTTTTGCGGGTTTATTTCAGCATCACCGAGATAATGCTCCCTCCCCCACATCATGGCTAAGTCTCCAGTGTGTGTGACGGAGAGCTCACCTTGGGGCTTCCTGCATGCAGGTGTGCCTGGGGGAGGATGACCTCACCGGTGGTCAGAAGGTCACCGTGCTGCCTTCACCCTGAGTTCTCATTCTCTGAGAATTTACTGGGGCCTCTGTGCATTTCCGTCCGTTGCACCTCTCAGAGCATCTTCTAAATATTTTACTCTCATTCTTGTTTCTCCGTACGGCTAGAATCTTTGCGATTTAAATAGTTCTGCGTTACTTTTTCAAGGGTGAAACAATTTTATACCCCCTGACATCGCAGTAAGTTTTTTTAATTTCCGTAGAGACTTTACATGTTGTGTGCAGGAAGAGAGAGTAGAAGGCGCTCACTCGTTCTAATACCTTTACTTGATAAATAGATTCTTTGAATCCAAAATAGGTGATTTGCTGCAATTTGCACAGCTTATTGGCTGGAAGGGGTAAGAATCCATTTCTCCTGAGAAGACCCAAGCCTGTTTCCACTACACCATGCTATACAGCACAATAACTTTTTCCCTCAATAAAGAAAAGCAGAAATGATTAAATGACCAGACTAAAGAAATAAAACACATTGAGGGCACAGTTTTACTAGAGCCAGAGGGCTCAGAAGTGGAAAGAGGCAGCCTCAGGCCTCTGTCTCCTCGAGGCTGAAATAATTTGTCTTTGAAAATGACCCACCCTCATTATAGGAATCACCATCCCACGCAATACGATCTCATTTGATGCGGCAAGTTTCAGGCCCAGTGAATCCCCCCACCCCGCCCCACCCCCGCAACACGCTCTCCAGAGTTAAGGTCAAGGTCTCCCAGTTCCGCGACGCCGTTAAGAAGCTAAATAGTGCAGTGTCAGAGTTATAATAATAAAGGGTGAGTGGGGAAGTGGGAAATGGGGCCGGCGATAGCACCGGAGGAAAGTGATGCTTCTGAAACATGATCAAGAAACATGATCAAGAGTCGATGAGGCATAGAAACAGGACATGCAGTGCCCGATGGCAGCAGCCTGCCAAGGCCGAGCTCACAGATGGCCCACTGCCACCTCCCGGTGGCCGTGGGTATTACAGCTGCAAGCCGGCACGCATTCCGATGACGTTAGTTAGAACTGTGTGTGACGTGTTACAGTTCTAACTTCATATTGATAGACATGTTATTTCCTAGACACGCAAAGAAAATAGCTTCTTAGGACATTCAAGTCACCATTTTTCTGTTGTTCAGAGAGCCCACCCATTGCCTTCTTGAATTCTGTTTGTGATGGGGGTACATGCTCACGCACCCCAAGTGGTACACTATCAGAATTCTTTTCTGATGAGAGTTGCTGGTGACCAGGCTGAAATGAGTTCATTGTATACTTAGTCATTGAGTCCATATGATTCTGGCTTTTTTTTTTTTTTGGAGGCAGAAATAAGAGTGTATTTTGGAAGCTAATCATTGAATGGTTTTTGATTTTCCATGGAATATTGTAGATGCTCTGTTTTTGTAGGTTTTGTTTAGAAAGGACAAACAGTTTAAAAAGGAGTTCTAAAAAATTTCTGGGTTTTGAAAACAGAAATTCTAAAATAAAAGATTTTCTCTCTCAGAGTCAGGCCTAACAATGATCCTTGAAGCAGTTGCTGCGAGTTGAGACTTCGTAGCTAAAGCTGGCTCATGGACACCCAGACCTTGGACAATTGAATTTACTCAGATCTTTGAAAGAGGGTCAAGACAACGAGGTTAGCCACAGCTTTCGGGAGCCCACTCTAAAGCCGTCTACCAAGACAGGAAGTTTACGGATATTGCCTAAACTTGGTATGTCAATAAGTAGCAGTTATCAGCATAGTATTTATAGGCTTGGTGGTAAACAGTAGAATAAACAGGAAAAAAAAAATCTTTGGATAGTTTGCTTTTAGGGAACAACTCTTAAATAGAGGGAGAAGTAGGGCATTGTATTGTGTGTGTATATAATTTTCTGCTCAAATAGCAGAAATTACACTATTTTTCGAACATGTGTAGATCGTTCTTATAAAATTACCCTGTGCAGTAGTAGTTCCTACTGTGACCTCTGGTGCTGACCACAGCATAGGAAATTCTAGCCCATATCCTAGCACAAGTGAGGGAGTTAAAATCATCAGAAAATGAGGAGACAAACAGTCATCTGCAGATGACACTGTCATCTACCTGGATGTTTTGAGTCCTAAGGCGAGTGCATGGATATCGATTGCTTTTCCACTTACCAGACACAATCAGTTAGAAAATAGTCCTGGAAAGAGGGATTTCGTTCCAGACTGTCATAAAATAGCCACACATCGGGCCGGACGTAGCCAGCTCTGCAGCAGAGATGTCTGCAGCGGTGGACAGAAGCGGCCTCGGCTTTGGTCCAGGATCACGGTGCCAGCACTCGGTGTTTCCGGGGGAGTTTTCCTGGTGTTCTTTACTGCAGTACGACCAGTCTTTTCCCTGAATTTGCTAATCCCTTGAATCCATTTACACTCAGATCTAATTGGGATAGAAACCATTCTTTTTGAATGACTTCACCTAAACTTTTCTGTGCTGCTTTCAAGTTTATATAGATTGAGAAAATCCGACCTGTATTATCACTTACTATGGGGAGGTAATCTTTTACATTTATAAAAAAAATAACCATTATAAATTTATAAAAGATAATAAAATATTTTACTATATAATTAATAAAGGCAACAAGCATTTTATTATAGATTTGCACAAATACATAAACTATATCACCTATATTAATGTGTTTTAAATAAATTCTATATTAAATTTTTAATAAATATAAAGGTAATAAATTTAATTTCTATAATTTGATTTAAAAATTAAAGCAGTAATGATATGTGCACATGTGTATGTATACACACAAGCATACAGTTTGTCTCTCACATGAACCATTCTAAAAAATAAATTAAAAGCCATAAAGTTGTTTAATTCCTTTGACCTAGGTGATCCACTTTTAGAATTAAACGATCAGAGATAGATCTCTACACCTTGATATTGGGACAACATTGTTTTTAATAGTAAAAGATTAGAAATCCCTTAAAAATTGTGCCATAGGGTAGTGATGAAGTAGGTCGTGGTAGATACATAACATTAAATATTGCATAGTCCTTAAAAACTATATTTTAGGAAAATGCTAAAAATATATTACTAGGGGGAAAATGCAGATGTTGATCATAAATTAGTGTATGGTGTAATCAGTGGCATATATATCTTGTTCAGCAGTTGGTTAGCTCATCTGTCTATCCCATCCATCCCTCTATTGAAAGCTGGCGTGATAGATGCGAAGATGAGATTTTATTTTACACTTAATTTTTTTTTCACATTTTCTTCAGCTAAAAAAAAAATAGTTTTTAAAAAGTCTTTTAAACACCTAATATTAGATATTGTTTAGAAATGTAAATGATTATGAGCAGAGAAATAACAACACCTTGGTTTATTTGTAAATTGGGGTGTACCAGCTTTTGTGATGGATGTCGAAGGAACCCTTGAGAATCCTTTTCACTCCAGATGGGAATAATTCTCCTGGTTCTATTTATAGATGTCACTGAGAGGGAGGTGACTTTGTCTCTTTATTGCCCAGATGCCCCAAAGTGTTCCTTTTCCAGCGGACAGGAAGTGACCAGCCGAGGACGGATGACATTGAGAGACTGTGTGTGAGCACAGAAGTGGAGGCCAGAGCGTGTGATCGTACGGTGGGAGACTCTGGTCTCTTAGGCAACGATTTCTTTCGTTTCACTAGAGTTCAGAATGATGCTACAGAGCCACTTACTCCTTTTCCAAATGGAAGGGGACAAACTGAAGGTGTCACTGGCTCCTCACGGCTGTTTCCGACCCCACAGCTCACCTGGGATGGGAGTGCCTCTGAGTAGCTTTTGCTGAGTGGCAAAGTTGAGGTACCCAGGATCTGTGTGCAAGCAAGCACAGGGGGTAACTGGCCCCATGAGCCTGTCATTCGGGGCGTTGAGAAGGTTTGACAGCTCAGAGAAGTAGTTGGACATCAGAATAAGGGGCTGTGTTTCATCAACACAGTGACGACCGATGCTTAAAGAACAGACACTGTCTCAAGGCTAAGTCACCCTTGTAGCCAGATTTTGAAGGTTTCACAACCTATCACTTTTGGAATGTGTTCTCTGTTTATTCTAACCGTATTCCCACCGTAAACACAAACGCCGTCTTCATGAAGCGGCCGCACTCATTGGACGTGACAGGGTCCTTCTGGCCAGCCAGGCAGGCCACAGGCGGGGGTCCAGGAGGGAGTCCCTGGGGTCTTGCTTCCACGCCCTCGGTGTGGAGACGGGAGCGCCAGGCGTGGGGGAAGGTCTTCACCGAGTAACACACGCTCCCGTGAGGACTCTTTTTCCCGACACCGGGTCTTGGTGTTTCTATGTCTGTATTTTTCCCTTGCACTCCCGCCCACATCCTGTCAGAACAACGCGCCCGGTCCCTAGCCCGCTCTGGGGCTGGCCTCGACGTGCAAACCCAAAGCACATCTGCTCTTCCTCAGCAAGCTCATCGTTTGGCCTGGCCGCTTCGTCATTTAGATTTCTCAGAAACCTCTCTCCTCATACATCAATTATCGCACTCCCTTAATCATCCTCCTCGAGGGTTCCCACGGTCCTGCTGCTCATTTGTCAGACAGTCTGGGTCTGTGCTTCGGCGTTTGCTAAACTGTATGGAAGAGTCACACCCGGTGACGGGGTGCGGTGTCTACTTGGTCGTAGTCTTGGGGATTGTCCTCTCATGCCTTTCCTTCTCCCCATTTACCCCGCCAGCCTAGAGCATCCCTTTCAGTCTCTGAGAGAGAGGATTGTTCACTTTAGTGGTTTTCTGGATTTCTGTGATGATGATTTTTAATGTAGAACTAATGCATTAAATGTCCCTGTTTCCCGGAGGACCTACCTCCTGACATGTGACCAGTTTGACACCTAATTAACCTACGATAACCTTGGTGATAATCCAAGAGACGAGATGAATTATAGAATGACTTTCTGGTCCCTCGTTGGGAGGTTAGTGTGAGGGAAGGCTGTGCCAGTACGTGGGCATGGAACAGACAGACCTCTGTTCCTGTTGGAGCGCCAGAGCCTGCAGGTTCACCCCACGGCAATTTAGAACCAGCCCCATCAAAACAGGCACAGAAGGAAAATGCTAGCGAGGTCTTAGGTGATAGACATGCATGAGGAAAGAGATCTATTTCCGTAATTTGTCATTTAGGTCTTTCTGCAGAACTCGATACAAATATACTGCCTTTGACATATTCTCTGCCACTTGTAGGCATTATTTTACGATGAGGATAAATTTATTCTTTATTATAGTCACTAAACATGAGTGATTCCCTTCTTCAGTTGATCTACGAGGGTTTTTACATATCTCATTCGCTGATGGATTCATTCCTTCGTCACATGTTTACGGAGAGTTTTGGGAAGGCCGGGCTCTGTGCAGGCGCTGGGGAGGAGAAGGTGGGGGCAGTGGATGTGCTCTCTGTCCTGATGGGTTTTAAAAATTCATAGGGCAAGGCAAGTGTTAGTCGTAATGTCCCACAAATACTTGTAACATCACAGTGATAACTAGCAGTTGGAGGGTCCCCCTGGGAAGGGCACGTGGGTAGGGCGTTCTGATTGTGTCAGTTTGCTTGTGGGTCCCCTTGGACCAAACAAGGCACACACGTGCCCTTCCCTGTGACCACCTGAAGCTGAGGTCACGTTGCGTTGTCTGTTTTTTATAGGGTTCGGTCATTTTTGTTCTCACTTTCTGCATATTTAGCATCGCTTAGTTAGTTCATCGGGTTTATCAGATGAGAAGTCCCCCTAAGACAATTCTCCTGTCCCGATGACACCTCGAACATTTATTTCCAAAGTCTGGTGTCACATGGTGTCAGCTTCTCGAAGGCCTGGAAATTATCTGGCTCGCTGGGATCTCGTGTTCTTCAGAATGAAGTGAAGCGCGACTCCGAATCTGGTGGGGAAACAAACCAGCATCCCTTTCCTCCCAGCACTCAGGATGAGTATTCACACAGCGAGTTTGACTGACGACCGGGGGCAAAGGGTACTGGTGCTGGGAAGCACACCACAGGGGGCAGCATCACAGGAACAAAATCGATAGTGGACATCCCAGATCTTAAAAGTCCCTCCAGCATTTCCTTTCTGAGGAATTTGCTGCTTTTTGCTCCTGCTTGGGCTCTGTCATTTTCACATCTTGCTAAATCTTTCTCAGCTATGCCCCCAAGGGTATCTTTCAACAACTACCTTTTTTGGGGGGAATAGTAAGACTTACCGAAGAGAAAAATAAAAGGATCCCATCATCACATAAATTTAGGGCACTCTGGTTCAATCGGGTTTTTTTTTTTAACTGTAGGGTGTCTCAGAGTCTTTAATATGCCGATATGTGTTGTAAATTTCTAAGGAACTATTTTTTAAGAGTCTTGAAAGTATTTCTCAGAAGTTGGATTACCCGGGATGACTTTGGCTTTATGCAGCACAAACTCTGATTCCCAGTGGTTCGAGCAACAGGCCGTGTGATCGTTTCCTGTGACTGGACATTCAGACGTAGGATGGCTGACCCCACAGTTCGGGGACAGTGTCAAGAGCTTTCTCCGGTGTTCTCCCCCGTTGCTTTGGCTGTGTCCGATGTTGACCTGGTACTCAGACTGGTCACAGGACGGCTGCAGCAGATAGAGAACTCAAATCGAGAATGGCACTGACCTGCGGAAAGGAAGTGGCCGTTTCTAGGGCATTTTAAAGATTATTTTTAGGGAGAATATGAGACTTGTTCCACAGCCTCTTGAAAGACCAGCTTTCACTTGTCTCTGGCTGGAACTGGGTCTGAGCCTTTAGTCCTAAATGAATTCACAGCTGGGAGGAGGGTGGAGCCCGTCCTCAAACACCTGGCTACAGGGCGCAGATAGATGTAGATACCAGCACAGAACTGCGGTTCTGTTTGGGAGGAGTAAGGAGGATGCAGGTGCTGGGCAGGCTGCTAACCAAGTCTATCAAAGAAACACAGTGCTAGGGACTGACTCCTGTCTCTCCCCAAATCACGGGTCTGAGTCGCCCAAATGGAATGAATCTGAGTAGTGAATTTACAGGCGGGGTTTTGGCAACAGGAAAGATTCTGGCGTCCCTAGAAATGTTTTACAAATTGGGGAATCGGGCCTTTAGGAATGAAGGTTAAATGAGGTCCTTAGGGTGGGACTTTGATCTGGTCAGACTGGTGGTCTTATAAGGGAGAGGGGAATGGGGAGGGAAAGAGGGAGCAGGAGAGGGCAGGGAGCAAGCACCGAGGAAAGGCCAGGTGAGGACATCGCAGGATGGGGGCCATCTGTCAGCCGGAGAGAGAACATCCATCGGAAACTCACCTCGCCAGACCTCGATCCGGAACTTCTGGTTTCCAGAACCAGGAGAAAATAAATGTCTGTTGTTTAAGCCACCCAGTCTATGCTATTTTGTTATGGCAGCCAAGCCGACAAATACACACAATCGGCGTGATAAGAGATTGACAATAATACAGACGTTTTTAGAGAAAATGATGGAGAGCTTTATGCCCCTTCCTTCCCTGGAGGTGGCTGCTAAAAATAACTGGTATGCTTTTCTCGTCTTGTTAACGTTCCCGAACGTGTCTTATGTTCACATGCATATGTGCATGTATGTACACATACATACATATTCTACGCACATGCTTTTCGGATATTTTTATTTGTTTAACGTTGACATCGCATGAGCTGTTATAGAAGTTATTGTTATTGAACAGAATATATAGCCCGACATCATTCCCCTGAGGGTTGCATAGACACGTCGTGCAGATGTCCCCGGATTCCTTCAGCCGTCTCGGTATGAAGGGACGCCTCCACTCACCTAACGGGGGACGTCTCCTGGGATCTGCGCTCAGCACAGCACCCTTCTGGACCCACTGATCTAGAACTACAGATTCTCTGTCTCTGTGTTGTCTTCAAAGATTTAACTTCTTGAGGCCCTCAGGACATCGGACCTTGGCAGGATGTACTTGGCCGATGGTACCCAAAGGACGTGGTGATACAGGCAATAATGAATGACCTTGTGCCGACAGTCTTCACATGGCCCCTCTGCGTCGAAAACGCGAACCTCCCTTTCTTCAGGGGATGAGGCACTTTGTGCTTTCATGCGTGACATTGTGTGTTATGGAAATTGTGACATTACTCAACAGCTGTCTTATTCCATCTTGGATGAACTCTCCTTCAAGCTATGCAGCTTGAAGAGAATAAATCTGACTAATGAATTTACAGGCAGGGTTTTGGCAACATAAAAGATTCCGGCGTCCCTAGAAAAGTTTCAAAAATTTGTCTCATGTTGACAAGGAAAATTATTTCTCATAATTTGTGTCATTCGAGTCTCATTTATCAACAGACACTCTGTCAGTGTAGGAAACCCACCCTCAGAAAGTGGTTTAGTCTTTAAACCCATTTAATCCTATCAGCAGGGTTGTTAAAACAAGCAGGGGTGATTCTGACATGCCTGGGAGTTTACACAACTGCCCCGTTAGCCAAGAGGATGCTGTGTTTATCATACACAAAAGATGACCTCTCCGTGGGGTTTGGGTCTGTTTCCAACAGAAAGATTACTCTGTAAATCCAGCTCCCACACGAGGGCTGCTAATCCTCATGCATATATCTCTGCTTGTTGACTCAGTTGCATGCAGGTCCAGATGCGGTGTTTTGAAAGGCTTGTCAAACAAATTAATTTTTCATGTCTTCATCTTGAAAGCCTCCTTTTGGCCTGAATTTGTTTTAGGTGACAGCACATGTAAGTAGAGGAAAAGAAAAAAAAAGAACTAGAGTCATTAAATTAACGGATCAGAGACTTAAATTTTTCTAATGAACTTTCTCTCTTGATTTCAAAACATTATTATAAAAATATTTTCCCCAATCTTTAGCACCTCGTTGTATGTCATCTACGGTATCTTTCTAGACAAGGTGATTTACAAATTACCCATATTTCAGACCCTGGAGGTTGAGATATTTTCTTTGCTTCATTTTTTAAGGGTGTTTTTTGCATAGCACTTTTTAGTCCCATCATTTTTATTTTTTCTAGAGTAATAGCCAGCAATTTTCTCATTAGTGCCCATCATGTGTTGCCTTTAAGAATCATGAATCCTTAAAGAAAAAAAAAAAGTCTTATTCAAATTCCCATTCAAACATTTTTATATTAAAAGGACATGGCATATAATAGTGGTATGATTGAGTATAATTATACCACTACAACTAATCACAAATATATTAAAGTACATATTCAATTATATATAGCATGTATGAATAGTGATGCCCGATACAAATGCATGTCTATTATTACTATCACACTCTACTTGGTTAACATAATTTTAATGATTTATAGGCATAGTCCAGTGGACAGGTGTCCTAGAACTACTGTATGCTTGTCTGTGGGTCAGCAAAGACCAGATAAGAGAGTGGGGAATTCTACAGAGGGTGTTATGACATTTTTCAAACCATCTCCTTTTTGTCTTCATGGTGAAAGGGGACAATCTCAGCTCTGTTGTAAAGAATTAGAAATGAGTAAGGAAAGGCTTTTCACAGACGACGCAGTGGATTCCGTGGACTGTCAATCCACTTTCTAAACAGGGAAGAACCTAGAATAATATTTTATGGTTCTTAAAAATAACAAAGGTTCCATATCCCTGTTTCCTGCCATGTTTCTGAGAACCAATGTGAAGAGGCTGGTCCATCATATTGGAGAAATTGCTCTCTGCCTCACGCATTTGGGAGCTGTGGGGAATTTTGATTAAGAGAACTTCATGGAGACCTACCACAGGCCAAGCCTTGGTGCCAGGTGTGGCAAGGGTTACCAAGGACAGTCTTTCTCTGAAGAAGATTAAAATTGCATAAGGGATGAGAGGCTTCAGTTCTCTTCTAAAAATGTCCCGTGATCGACGGTGGCTCCCACGAGCCGTCTTTGACAGTATCTGGATAGAGTTGATGTGCGTGTGTGTGCGTGCTATTTTTTTTTTTCCCCCAGAGAAAAATGAATACGTTCCATGCTGGGCATAGGATCTGGCTCAGCCTTGACAGCGTGTGCTAATGGTTTTTCCTTTCTCTCGCCATGCAGGAGCCGTCTCAGTTTCCACTTCTGTTTTCTCCTCTCTCCCTCGAAAATGGTGATTAGATTAGCAAGATCCATTTGTCATCCATTTTCCTTGGTAACCCAGCCGTGTGTGTGTGTGTGTGTGTGTGTGTGTGTGTGTGTGTGTGTGTGTGTGTATGAGTGAGTGTGCATGCGTGCATACATTTATCCATCCTGCCGTTCCCTCTCAGGCAGCAGGCCGGAGTGGTACCAGATGGCGTTCTGGGTGCCTGGGCTCCCTCGGCAGTGTGTTCTACCCCTTGTAAAGGTCCCCCTGCTTTATCCACCTGCTGTTTAGACAACTCCCTTTTAATTTTATTTTTCCACTTTCTGTTTCTGCTTATATAACCCTCCCCCCCCCCCCCCCCCCATCTCATGGCCAGCTCTAGAGAGGCTCTAGGGTTAAATTCTAGGGCGATTTCCTTGCTTTTTCCCAGAAGCTCCCTGAAGAAGCGTGCTGGCCCCCGGGCTCCACGTGCTGCTGGGTTGGTAGCGGGGTACGTGTCCAGACGTTGGGGTCACACAGACACAAGGCCGAGTTCCAGCTCTGCTGCTTTCTGCTGTTACGCCAGGCGGGTTAATTTACCTTGATGAGTCCCTTCGTCTTTAAAAAGGAGGTTGTCATGAGAAAGAACTGTGCTAATGCTACTTCTAGCAGCAAGTTGTCAAGGAATTCTTTTAGCTCTGAATTCAAAACATCTCTGTGTTTTTCTTGAGACGATCACTCTGGTTGTGCTCTGAAGAACAGTTTGAAGGGGACCCAGGGTGGACTTGATTCCACTCGTTCTGGGGTTATAGCAGTAGTGATGTGACAGCTGACGTTTGGGTGAATTCCATCTGTTTAAGTCTTTAATTTCTCTTTTTTTTAACAACGTTTTCTAGTTTCAGTGTTAAATAAAGCCTTGGGATCCTTTTGTTAAATTTATGACCAGAATTTCTATTTTTTTTTTTTTGCTGCCATTGTAAGTGAAATTGCAAATTTCGTTTTTGAATTATTCATTGTGAGTATACAGAAACATAATTAGTTTTTGTCTGCTGATCTTTAATCGTGGCTGCATTGCCTACATAGCTTGTTTATTAATTCTGATAGTTTCTCACTGGACTCTTTAAGACTTCCTTTACATATGTGACCAAGCCACCTATAAATAGAGACAGCTTTATTTCTTCTTTTCCAATCTGTTTGCCATCCGTCCATCCGTTCTTCCATCCGTTCATCCATCCATCCATCCATCCATCCATCCATC
>PVKZ01005722.1:0-47448 GCA_004027375.1 Macroglossus sobrinus
AAGATAACACAAAAAAGAAAACTACAGACTAATATCTCTCATGAACAAAGATGCAAAAATCCTAAATAAGATATTAGTGAACTCAATACAGCAACATATTATACACCACGATCAAGTGGACTTCATCCCAGGGCCACGGGGATGGTTCAACATGCATGAATCGATTAATGTGATACACCACATAAACAAATTAAAAAATTAGAATCATAGGATCATATCAGTAGATGAAGAAAAAGCCTTCGACAAGATACAACATCCATTTATGATGAAAAAACTTAAGAAAATTGGTATAGAAGGAAAGTACCTTAACATATTAAAGGCTATATATGACAAATTCTCAGCCAACATTATACTAATGAGGAAAAACTAAAAATCTTTTCTCTAAGATGAGGAACAAGGAAAGGCTCTCCACTATTGCCACTCTTATTCGATATAACATTGGAGGTTCTAGTAAGTACAATCAGACAACAGAAAGATATAAAAAGCATCAAAATAGGAAATGAAGAATTCAAGCTGTCACTATTTGTGGACGACATGATTCTCTATATAGAAAACCCTAAAGACTCCACAAGAACACTACTAAAAACAATAAGCAAATATAGTAGTTTCTGGTTCAAAATCAACATTCAAAAATCCATAGTGTTCCTATAGTTTAATAATAAAAAATCAGAAAAAGAAGTGAAAAAATAATTATTTTTGCAATTATAACAAAAAGAATAAAATATCAATTAATAAATTTAATGAAATATGTGAAGACCTCTATAATCAAAACTACAATGCGATATAACAAGAAATCAAAGAATATACAAAGAAATTGAAAGATATTTTATGTTCTTGGATTAGAAGAATCAACATTGTTAAAATGATCATATTACCAAAAGTATTATACAGATTTAATACAATCCCCATCAAAATCCCATTGGTATTTTTTAAAGAAATAGAACAAAAAAATATCAGATTTTTATGGAAGCATAGAAGACCTTGAATTGCCAAAGCCATCCTGAGAAAAAACAACGAGGCTGGAGGATTCACTCTGCCTGACTTCAAATTACTACAAAGTGACAGTAATCAAAATGGCATGGCACTGGCAGCAAAACAGACACATGGACTGATGGAATAGAATCAAGAATCTAGAAGTAAACCCATATTTATATGGGCAAATAATTTTCAAAAAAAAAAAGCCAAAAACGTAGTGGAGAAAAAAAGCATCTTCAATAAATGGTGCTGGGAAAATTGGAAGACCACATGCAAAAGAAAGAAACTAGACTATTGTCTATCACCACGCACCAAAATTAACTCAAAATGGTTTAAAGACCTGAATATAAGACCTGAAACAATAAAATGCATAGAAGAAAACAGGAAATAAATTCAAGGACCTTGGACTTAAAGAGGATTTTATGAATTTGACTTCAAATACAAGGGAAGTAAGAGCAAAAATAAATAAATGGAACTATATCAAACTAAAAAGCTTCTGCTTATCAAAAGAAGTCTTCAACAAGGTCAAGAGACAACCATTCAAATGAGAAAATATATTTGCAAATGGCCAACAAATGTATGAAAAGATGCTCAACATCACTAGCTATTAGAAAAATGCAAATCAAAATCACAATGAGATATGATCTCACACATGTTAGAATAGCTATAAACAAGAGGACAAGTAATAACAAATGTTGGAGAGGATATGGAGAAATAGGAATCCTCATATACTGCTGGTGGGACTGCAAATTGGTACAACCACTATGGAAAACACTATGGAGGTTCCTCAAAAAACTAGGAATTTATCTACCATATGATTCAGCAATCCTTTTACTGGGTATTTACCCCAAAGACTTGAAAACTCGTATCCAAAAAGATATTTTTACACCGATGTTCATTGTAACACTATTCACAGTGGCCAGGACATGAAAGCAACCGAAGTGTCCTAAGATAGGTGATTGGCTAAGAAAGCTGTGGTACATATATAAAATGGACTACTACTCAGTCATAAGAAGAGATGAAATACTGCCATTTGCGACAACCTGGATGGACATCTAGATAATCATGCTAAGCAAAATAAGCCAGATTGAAAAAGTTGAAAATCATACGATATCACTTATATATAGAATATAACCTAAAAGCAACAAATGAATGGGACAAACAGAGACTCAGGGACATGAACAATGGGTTAGTTGTTACCAGAGCGTATTGAGTGGGGGAGGAGGGAAAAGGTAGACAGGGTAAAGGGGGTAAAATATATAGGGATTGGTGAGGGGGAAGTGGGTAATAGGGATGAAATATATGGTAGCTGAAGGAAACTGGACTCTGGGTGGTAATCACACAAAAGAATATATAGATGCGAAATTATAATGTACACTTGAAAATTATATAATTGTATTAACCAATGTTACTCCAATAAACTTAACTAAATAAATAAACAATAAAACCAACCAAACAAACAAAAAATGAGTAACACATTTTTTTATGACACTGCAACAGCTGCAACGTAACTAGGTAATAGGAATGTTTCAGCTCCATTATAATCTCATGGTACCATTGTATATGTGGTTTGTGCCTGACTGAAACAACTTTTTGCAGTACATTACTGTGTTGGGGATCAAATAATTAAAATGAGGGCAGCACAGATTCAGGCAAAAACCTATACAGTGTCTTGATTACAGCATAAAAGCAAAAGGTTTTTATAAGAAAGAGAAAAAGAATAATTACATGAAAAAAAATTCCAGTTGATGCTAACAAAATGAGTTACTCTTGCCTATAATAATTGATGGCTGAGTCTACCTTTAGATGGGAGGTCTTTAATCATTACTCCTTCTGATTAGGAATTCCACTTTCCTGTTGATTTACAAATAATTGTTTATAAAACAATGTGGTTTACCTCAGTCCAAAGATTTGGCTCTATCCTAAATCTCAAGGCACTAGACCAGCAAGGCACTTTCTCTAGAACGGCTGGTTGCTCTGGCTTTATTTTAAAATGTTTCCGTTCATGTCATTTTTCACACAAGAAACTTATATCTGCTGGCTTTTGTTATAATTCCTCTGCTTATTCTGTCTTTCAAAAAGAACCATTAAAAAATAAACTAAATAGGAATACCTAATATTTATTACCTATCTGCCATGCACTCTGCTCTTTTTAGATATTGACTTTCTAGTACCTCTTTTTGCTTGCTTTGTTTTTAAATTAAGTATTGTTTTATGCAAGATAAACTATTTTAATTTTATAAACTTATTTTTGCCTGGGTAGGTTTAGTTCATAGAAACATGCTGGCCTATTTTTGATGTCAAGGGAACTCATAAAGAGTCTGGAAACTTTGCTAGAAATAAATAACATAGATTTATTTGAGAGTTTTAGAATTTGCACACTGGGAACACAGCTAGGCAAAAGCCCAAACGTGCTGCAAAGAAGAAGGAAAAGTTAAAAAAAAAGTTAAAAAGTTACCTTATAGTAAAAAGTACATTCTTGAGAATAATCAGTTCTGCATTCTTAGCCCTAGGATTGGTTCAGAATGACTACCAGTCAATGCCAGGCAATCAGAATGATGAACGTTTGATTGTCCGGAAGATAAGTGCCAGGAGGTCTGGTCATATCCTGGTTCTCTGATAAAAAATGTCAGATGGTCTGGATGAGTCCTTCAGGGGGTGATCAGAGAGTTCCCTGGAAGTCCAGTGTATGTTCAAATGTATACCCAGGTATTGACACAGGACTAGAAAGTTCAAAAAGTTTAAGACTCCAGTCTAGTTAGAATAAGAATAGAATTTTTTCTCATGTTTTAAACTTCATAATGTTAAAAATTTTAGCAGCTTGGATAAAATGACTTCATTTTATATATTCTCTATCTTCTCTCTTTCCTTATTGACTTGAAGTGGTAATTCTCTTTATCAATGAAGACTCTGCTCAGAGAGCTGAAGTGCCTTGGCCAAGGCCACTGAGCATTAAGAAGTAGAATCACAATTCAAACCCAGATTTTTTCTTGAAACCCAGTATTTTTCTTTCTGTTACAATTAATTTAGAGTCAGCTTTCAAATTAAAAATGCCAAGCAAGTTCTTTACAAAAGGCCATGAGGAACTTATTTAAAAAAAAGGAATGAGAATTATCATTGATATGTACAGTAAAACAATGGGAAAGAAAGGAAGCTGAGATGGGTGGGAACAAAAGGAGTATGTGCATGAGGATGTACGTGCACGATTCCCAGGAGGGAAAAAAAGGTGCCTTGAGAGATGTGAGCAGTGAGGGTGGCCTCTGAGAGTATCCTCAAGAGAGGACATCACCTGTATCTTGGGTTGGCCCTAGCTGACGCCTGTAGCTCAAAGAAACACAGAGGCACCTGAGTGGGGTGAGGCTTGAGTCCAGCTCCTTTCCTGTAGTAGGATTTGACTGAGGAAGAACCTCCAAGGACCAAGTGAGCTGGGATGTGCTCAGTGGACCTCATCATTGCATTGAGCCGGTAGAGTAATTTTGGAGCAGTGTTGTCTTTCTAACTAGAAAATCTTGAAACCTTATTCTTAATCAAAATCTATACATTTTGAGCAAGTAATGCCATTTTAATAATTCCTATAAAACATAGTGAACTGAAGTAAACTCTATGTAAATTTATAATTCATGTTTGAGGGGTATGGGAATGTATAATATACATGAATTAGAGTATTGAAGCTGGGAATAAAGATTTTGGAATTTTTAGTAATATTTCTTTTATTTGTATAATTTAAAACCATTATTAATGTAAGACAAACTTTGATGCTACAAAAATCTTAGAGTTTCTAAGAAAGATCTAAAACCCCAATCCAAATTAACCTCATCCTGACCCTTCCTCTCAGGCTAAGATCACTTTGGTAGAAATAGATCTAATTCCATTAAAGCTGCTTTACTTCTCAATACTTAAAAAAGAGACAAGTCTACATAATTTGGTTATTTGCATAATAAATGTTCCTATAAAGTTTATTTATTGCATGATCCCAAGTGTTTTGTTATTAAGTATGTTTTTCAAAGTTGGAAAAGAAAAATGAATGTTCATAAGCCTGCAAAAAAAGTGTCTATTTCTATTTATCCAAATTGAATTTGGGATTAGATGCCTTTAGCAATGAATTAAACCTCTCACTGCACCACCAATTGCAGGGATAAGTCTGAGAACCTTGGCTTCTGAACTCAGAAAAAGCCTCTTGGCTATGTGGGTGGTGGGAGATAGAAGTCTTCAGCTTATCTTTGGACATCTCTGCTCAGAGCTTCTTGCTCTAAAATAAAATAAAATGTATGGATGCAGGGTGAAGAAGGAGAGCCAAGCCGTCCCTATAATGTGATTGTGATCCAACCCCAGCCCCAAACACTTTATTCAGAGTACCAGAACAGGACTTACCTGTTCCATTACCAGCATCCCTCCTCTTCATAGGGAGGAGCTGCTCTGTTTCTACTTTTGAACTGATTCCACTGTCCTCAGGACCTAGCCTGACCTGAGGCAGCAAAAACTTTTCATTGTATTAAAATATGTCCCTTCACTATGAAAGCAATATATAGTCATTATATAATATATGTGATACACAGATAAGCAAACAGAAGAAAATATAAGTAAACCATAATCCCACCATTCAGAGAAAATTATTTTTAATACCTTGATATTATCAGTATTCTTACACTTTTCCTGGAAATAAAAGTCCTGTGGTGAAATAAATTTGAGAAATTGACATGTTAAACTCGCTGAAGACTCTTACAGGAAAGAAGCCTGATTTTCCTCACCTCATTTGACTGTCAAATCTTCTTTTTGTTGAAACTTTTAATAAAACTTTATTCTGTGGGCTACATTTTGAGAAATTGTTGCTGGCAATTGCCCTCAAAAGCTGTTTCTGTCCCAGGTTGGCAACCTAGTGTCCCTGTGGAGGCAGAGAGCACATCTGTCCTAAAGGGCCTGCATCTTTAGTTCAGTCTTCTAATTACCACCTCTCTATTTTGCAATTGTCCCTTGTCTTCATGACATTAATATCCTTGACAATGTCTGGCCACAGTTTTATTAGAGGAGATTTATCACCCTTTAAAATGTGATATGCAACCCATGTGAGATGCAAGGAGATTGAATCTTGTTTAAATTATCTTACAAACCTGAGATATATGCCTGAAAGAAACATCTTGGAACTCTGTGACACTCATTTATTAAGTCACTTAATAGCTTCCCACTGGGTAACTAAGTCAGTTTGCTGTCCTCACAGGGAAAATATTCAGATCTTAATAACACAGTACTGAATTCACTTGTAAAAAGTTCTCATGTAGAACTCTGATGTCTGATTCAAAAAATATTAAAAATCTCTCTCTCAAAATTATCTCTTCTACTGATACTTGGGAATTCTTATGAAGTGCTAATGGTATTTTGGCCAGAAGATGCAGTCATATACACATCTAATTTTGTTTTATTTACTTTCTTCCACATAGTATCTCTTTTAAAAATGCATGCATAAGTTAAACTGGTAGAGAAAAGCAAAGTAATGTTTTATTATTAATTGGGACTTTGTTCTTAAGCCTCAAAACAAAAATCAATTTGAACCCAATGGAGAAGTCTTAAGCAGTAAGTAGCATAGTGGAAGCCTAGAGCTCAGGATCAAATGCTGGGCAGCGTACTTCTTTTCTTGCACTTACATATTAGTCAGTTCTCAGAGCTTACCATCACCAACTAGTCCAGAGACTTTCTTCCATAGCTAGAGGAATGGAGTCACAGAACAAAAGCTGATGCTAGTGTGCAATGCCCAGTACAAAACAGACCATGACTGGTTGTTGTATAAGCATGTTAAAAACAAAACAATGGGCACAAAATAAAATTGCTTATGCTAAGCTACATCATCAAATAAAGACTTAATTACAGTTTTAGCTCTCTCAAAAATGAAATCTCAAACTGGTCAATCAGGAATTGTCTAATCAGCATTAGTTAGGTATTCTGCCTGAAAGACCCCTGCCATCTAAAAAAAAAAAAAAAAAAGATCCACTCCTTTTCTTGTATAATCTCCTTGTTCCCACTCCCTTCTGCTTCTAAAAGTTTTTTTTTGTTTGTTTGTTTGTTTGTTTGTTTGTTTTTGTACAGTTCTTCAGAGCTCCTTTCTGTTTGCTAGATTGGATGCTGCCTAATTCATGAATTGGTGAACAAAGCCAATGAAACCGTTAAGGCCCACTCAGTTGAATTTTTTTAACAAGAGGAATGAGAACATTCAGAGAGGAAAAACTGCGTGGCCCTTGGGTACTTACCACTATAGCCACATGGGTAGATAAGAAGGAAAAGGTGACATACCTTCACATACTTTCTCCGAAAACTAACCTTGAAAGTATAAGTATTGACCTAGAATTTATAATTTCTTGTACTTGAATTTTACTGTTCAGTTATTATTATTGTCCCAGACTTGCTGATGTAAAATGACACCTATTTTCTTGTGCTCTTGGATTCTATAAGTCAGGGTAGTTTCTCTCCACTCCACAACGTCTGCATTCTCAGCTTGGAAAACTGAAAAGCTGGAGGCAACCTGGCATCTGAAATCATTCGAAACATCCCTTGATTATGTGTAGTGATGTTAGTTGTTAACTGGGACCCCAGTTGAAACTGTGGGCCAGGAAACCACTATGTTGCTTCTCCATGTGGCTGCTTAAGCTTCTTTACATCATGGTGGCTGGATTCCAAGAGTAAATATCTGGAAGAACAGGCTGAAGCTATATCAACTTTATGTACTAGCCTTGGAAGTCAAATTGTATCATTTTCACTGTCTTTCATTGGTCAGGGTGGCCACAAAGACCCAGCCAGACTTAAGAGTAGAAACAAGGACACCATCATTCCATGGTTGAGGTGCCAAAGTCACACAGTAAAAGTGTGAAACAGGAGATACTGTAACAGCCACTGTTGGAAAATACTGGCTACCACAGATTGGTCCCTGGCAAATAACTAATACATGTGGAGGGTAGAAATGGATGTTGGAACAGGATGGGAGGGAGGGAGAAGCAAATTTTGAGTTTCTCCTACATATTAATTAATATTGGCACATGTATCTGAAATTCACTCTTAGTTTCCATGTCTGGGCTAGAACATGCAGCCTTAAAGGTAGTAAGTTATTGAGACTTTATTGACTATTGACATAAATCTTAAACTATGTATTTGAATTGTCTGTTATGCACGCCTACCTTGAAGATATTGTAGATTCAGTTCTAGACCACCACAATAAAGCAAGTCTCACAGTAAATGAGTTATAATCTTTGTGTTGGTGGAGGGTTTTGCTTTCAATTTGTAAAAACTCGACATCATCTGCAAAACACAATAAAGTAAAGCACAATAAAATATTATATTAGAAAGCAGACTGGAGGGCTGATAATAAAAATAGGTAAAATGTTCTTTGGTAAAGGCTTTGCGATACACTTGATCTATTTTCCTCTACAGGAAAAATTCTGAGGAAGCTGGAGATGAAAAATAAGGGGACAAAAAACTTGAATTGGAAGAAGAAAGGTTCTGATCACAAACCGCTTGCTTTACAATTTCACCTTTGCCAGTTTTTCCAAGAAGAGAGAGTTGATTAATGAAAGAATGAAGTGTTACTCATGCAGAGAGGTCATTTTCTGGCCATTACTCGCCCCCCTGATATAGATTAGAATTGCCCTATGATTCTCCCTCACAAAACTGTTTTTCTTCTTTTTTCTTAAAGGCCAGGGTCATGAATTCTAATTACATAGTTGTTTAATATCTCTCTCTCGGGCTCTAGTGCAAATTCCTTGGGTGTGTGCTGCCTCTGTTTTATTTACTATGACATCCTCAGCACCTAACACAGAGCCAGATGAATTACAGCACTCAATGTGTATTTGTGTAAGAAAGAAGGGAGGAAGAAAAGAAAATGTTCTGTGAACTTTTCACAGCCTTAAATTATGTCAAAAAATAAATGTTTTTATTGTTTTTGGAAATTGAACATGAAAATCAGGGACCAACCCCTTCACACACACACACACACACACACACACACACACACACACACAGTCATTCAACGGTGTTGACTGTTCCACAGTCCAAAGGAATTTGTAGTTATAAAATTTCTATAAGCTGTGAAACATCCCTTGGCCACAGAAGAAGGTAAAGGAAACAGTTTAGTGATGTTTTGTATTATAACCTCTCAATACTTCTAGCTCTCCTCACTTTGATTCCAGAAAGAGCTCAATGTCTGAGATCTATGGCCTGCCTGCTCACCCTCAAGTGCTTCAGTCTATTTGATTCCAGAATTTTCCAGCTGCTTTAGACAAGAAGAAAAACACTTGATTATCTCCTTTCTAATTCTAACTTTTAAAGTGTAGAATTTATTTTTAAAAACTTATCTCTTACATACTAGTTTGTGGGTACAGGAAAGAAAATTTGTGTGTGGAAAGGGCATGCTCCTCACATTCAATTCTACAGGGCTTTTTGCCCTAAGGCATCACAAGGGAACTTCCTTGAGGCAGCCTCTGTATGCAGTCAACATGTGAAAAAAGTGGCTGGTAGTGAAGAATTTAAAGATGCACACAAATGTGTACATATACACTCACACTACACATGCATTCACAAGTGTACACACCCTTGCAAGAACAACACGGAAATATAACCAGAACCAAGAACTGCACTGATTCATATCACACTCGTGGACGAGCTCCTATAGAACAGCACTCTCAGTTGGCCGCAGCTTTCGGGATCAGGCATAACATGAAAAGTGCCTCAGGATGTGACTCCATTTTAGGCTGCTGGTTGTAATTTTATTTTAATTCAGGCTCATTCTTCCTCAAGGATGAGGAAAATATTTGTGGATTGATGGCCTCCTCTACTAGCTGTCACAAAATGCCCAGTTCTAGGTTAACTTAATCAAAAAAAAGAATCCACTAGAAGAAGGTCAGCTAAATTAAAAGCTCAGTCTCTGCATCAGAAAAAAAGTAGATTTGCAGCTTACAAAGTTGTGGCTGTTATTAGCTACCTCACTCTTTTGTGAATTTGCCTCACTCTTTTGTGAGGGCTTCTCTAAGATACCTTCTTAGGCCATGAAACTGGCTATATTTCTAAAATGTGATTGCTTAGGATGAGCTTTTATAATCCTTCAAACACAATCACACCTGGCCACTTGCTATTGCTTTACCATGCCTTGTACTAGGTACTTTCAGGCCTGCACTCTAAAGCTTCATTGCTTCTGTATGGCCTTCTTTTGGACTCCTCTCATATTCTCCACTTGTTGAAGTGGAAACCTTCTTTTACTACTCAGGTCATCTCACTTCCTCTAAGATGTCTTTCTGACTGTTCCACATCTAGAATGCAAAGAATGTTAATTGCCCTCTACTGCAACCAGTATTCCATTCATCTCAAATTGAAGGTCTCACCTACATTGTGATTATAGACTGTGAAAAAATCCAGAGTGATTTGAAGTTTCATTGTGCCTTCCTGCTGTTTTCCCCCAAGACCAGATTAGTGCCTTCACCATAGTAGACACTTTGTAAATGTGGAATGCCAATTCAATAACAACTGTCCAGTGTAAGTCCATCTTGTCCTTTCCCTCAGGGATAACATGATGAATGTCTACTAATCCTCTGTGCTAGACCATCTGCTTCAATGTCCTCATGTTCTCTTTCATGCCTGGGAGCTGGAGAGGAGCATGTGATAGTCAGTTTATTAGAGTTTTGTACTACATATGGGCATCTTCCATAGCCTCGCTACACCTCAGATTCCCTGAGATGTGAGGTTTGTTAAAGCACTAGAACTTGTTGCAGACTGAGCAGGCAGCTTGTACCTCTTGCCTTTCTTGCCTGAGAAATATTATCATTTAACAGAAATTCCCAAATGTGGGACCTGTACCATTTTTTAACAAAATTCTTATGCAAGCTAGAGGCAATGTCTTTACCATCACTCCTTTTCTCGCTCCCATCCTTATTCTATTCCCCCTTTCTCCTATATCTAAGTCGTGGAAGCAGCAGATTGGTCTCAGTGGGGTAAGCTGTTTGTTCTTAATAATTTTGTGGTCTCTAAATAAGCAGTTACTGAGTGTGGTCATTGATCTTTCTCAAACCAGGAGAAAGATCAAAGCAGAGGTGTCATTTGAAGAGGACCAACCTCTTTCTCAGCTGGGAAGGGGTTGCCTAACCCTGAAGAGCAATATTCACTGATGGGCTTTTGAACAGATGATCTATACTCCTTCTGACCCTCGAACTTCAAGCAAGGACAGGGGCTGCTACTGGTGGAGTGGGAGTTTCTGTGTACAAGAGAATTAACCTTATCTAAGGAGAAGACTGGCTTTTGTTCTCAGCTACTGGAGGGTGATCTCCAGTCACTGGGAATGTCCTGTCTAATAGGACATTTTGTTTACTTGAGTGTTGTGGCCACTAAATGTATAGCAAAGTGAATTGTAATGGGGACATGCATAAAGCATGATTATAATTTGGGGATATGGTATCAGTGCCAACTTCCAGAGAAAATGGAGACTAAAGATATCAACCTGACCTTCAGGAAGATTATCATTCCCAGTTCTAAGGCTTTTTAGAACAAACGGATTAGGTAGTTTTTAACCTGTCTTGGCCTAAATCTCCTTCATTAGTATTGCTTAATCAGAGCTCTACTCTGATTGGTAAACATTCATTGCCTTATTTTTAAATTACTGGAAGACTTCTGAGATTAGATCAGGGAATGTACAAATGTGCCTAAAGGAGAACTGAATTATTGTGAAAAAATTATTAAACTCTTGAAGTTAGTTCAAAGCTCATAGAAACATTTTTTATAGCATGCTCCTGGGAGATAAAGATCTTGAACATCATGACCTAAAACCTCAAGAGAAGGTCTGTTGAAAAAGACAACTCCATATAGACTCCCTTCAGCTTCACTGGAAAGGACCATACCATATATTGTTAACTAATCCAAGGTCCATAAAGTTAAAATGTATTGAGTCATGAATTCATGTTTCTTATTTAAAAAGGTTCCCACACTCACACCTCATTTACCTGATTGGACATTTTAGCCTATAGGAGACTTCAAGTTATTCAGAGCAAGCAACTGCTTGGATGAAAAGCAAAAAGCTCATAAAGCAGATGGCCTTTCCCCAAATCTGAGATCAGGCAGTAAAGTCAACTCTTGCTATGCATAATTCTTATGTTTATTTCATAGTTGTCATAATGATTATATTCCTGGATATATTAGTGATCTTAATTCTCTCTGTTTTAGATTGTTTATATTGACCATCTCATATCATTAGCCTCTGCTTATGCAATTGTTCCTAATTTTTGTTGTTTTAACCCCTGTAAATGGGAAAGCCTGGCATAGAGTATTATGATACAACATTCTCAAAACTTAGCCTCCACAGGAACCTGTCTAAATCCTGAATTTGTCTTTCAACTTCTGCCTCTACCTTTAGTAAAGCTGATAAATATCTTGACAGTAGTCAGTCACCACCTTAAAGCTCTCTCTATATATTTATTTATTTTTATTTCTCTCTTGGAGCTAATCATATTGAATGGAATTCAGTATTTTGAAGATTATTTTCTTGTGTGAATTCCTTATCTTCCACCACAAGCCACTGAATAAAAAATGAAATGCATTTTAAACAATGTCAGAGACAATAAGCTTAGCATTTAAAATATCTATTAGTATGGATAACATTTATGTAATTTTAAAAGTTAATGATTCTGTAAATTGTATTGTTGGAATTGAAATGTGCCATGTGATGAATTTGTGCTTCCCCCTGAGACTGAGAAAAAAAAAAAAGATTTTTTTTCAGGTCTCATCAACTAAATGGCACCCAAGCCCATATATAATCTCTCAGTGACTAAGTGGGGGAAAAAAAGCCCAAATGGCTTGTTCTTTTTCAAGCAGTGGAAGAGAACAAGTGTCTAGTCTTCAGTGATAATATCAGATATTCACTCTGCCTTTTGAATGATGGTTTCGCCATGACTACATTCACTCTTGATTTAGCACCTGCCCCCATGGCATTTGACAATGGACTGAAGACAGGGCAGGCCCCTACCTTCTGCAAGTGAGATATGCCAGTGGTCCCAGGTTTGTCTACTTTCTTTATCAAAGAGGCCTCAGCAGCTGTGCTGATCCTGTGGAGTACTGTTTTCATTACCCAAGTCATAATGACTAGCTGGGTACAGAGGGTCATAGTCTCAGGGTCTCTGAGAGCCTCTATTTTCCAGAGAGCCCAGTTTGTGACCAATAATTCCACACTAATGGCATATAGTATGGATCTGAGAACAGCAACCTCTTGCATCAGAAGTCCTTGGGCAACTAATGGTCATTTTGAGTGATCCAGAGTCTCCAGGAGAAGACAAGGTTTCTAAGGCATTTAAAATGAAGAAGCTTTGGAGACACTAATTAGACTGCCTATTTTATGAGAATTTGAATAGACTAGAGAGCCTTTTGTGGAACAGTGAGAAGTTTAAGAGCCCAGCAGCCCACCTTTCAGGCAGCTGCCTCTTCCTCCAGAAAAGGCCATTCAAGCTCCCAGGACTTGGATCTAAATCTACTAAGGTCATTTTGCCTATGGCCTGGGTAGGACCCATCAAGCCCTGTGATCACAGACTAGCTCTTTCACAGGATAGTGAGCAACAGCACTAAACTAGCTAGGATTTTACATTGGAAGGGCAAATGCATTGCTTCTCCTGGTGTTTTGGGAGGGGTTGATACCAAATAATTTTTTCTCTTTTCTTTTTTTATCAGTGCATTGACCATGGGTTTCCATAGATGTGTACTTCAATATCCTCAAATGTCATCAAAGTGTGAGTGACAGGAATAAGAAAAACAAAGCATGGTAAAAGGACAGGGTTGCTACCCTTGCCTGAACAAACCCTGCTGTTAGTCTGGGTGTAACCTGGATGGTGGTTCTATTCTTTTCCACAAACTTCAATAAAGGGCATTCCCAGCAAGGTACAGAATAGCAATGTCTCTATGGCAGCCAGTGATGGTCATTAGGTCAGAAGCAGTGACCATAAAACTCCAGCTCAAATTTAGTAAGTGGAACTCAAGCACACACTGGATAGCATGTTATTTCATCACCTTTATAAGTGGGAGCCTCAGAGACCACTTGAAAAACACAGACCAAACCCAAAGGCACATCACACCACAGTATAGTCAATTAACAACAATTCTTGTCTTGGGGATAAGAATATTTTAGTGTGGAAATAGATGGCAACTCCATCAAAGACAGCAAAGTTTACAGAGGACAAAGCAAAAGCCCATAATAAAGTGGTGGTTCCCACGGAGGCAGCCTTCACCATATGACATCAATCAACTAGCCAGGAGCAGCTCATTAAAGCTGAGCAGTTATCTTTGGTCTTGATTGGGTAATTTGTTTGTGACACCAATTGTTTTGATTACATCTTATTTATAAGATGAGAGAGTGATTTCCATTCAAGGAATATGAGGATGGCTAAAAACACAGAATACTTGACTCTGAACCATTGCGATCATCGGCAGTTTATTAGTCATATATAATCATGGAGAAGGACATCATATGTCGTGCAGGGCCACATGGCAGTAGCACTTGAGAACAGAGTCAATGCTGGACTGATTTGATTACCTGCTCCATGTCCATCTAGTTTCTTGGTGAGATCTTTGTGATTTAGCAATAACCAGTAGAGTAACTAGGGTTATTTGCTTTCACGAGTTCTCCCAAGCACCTGTCACACTCAAATAAATTTCCCATGGCTAAGTTTAGCATAGCCCTACTAAGATTTCTTTACAGTCTCCTATAAAATAGCTTGAACAATTCAAGAGTGATTAAAGAACAAAGTCATGAACTTTTAACATGAGAAAAGCATAAAGTAATTGGTGAAAGACATTCAGAATTGGGAATCCAGTCATCTTAAAGTTTCTTGATTTGAGTGGATAGACAATAAGAAAAGGTTAACTATTACATATTTTACAAAAACTAAGGGGATGTAGTGACTTGATAGATCATTTGTATCCTATGTGAAACCATTACTAGGGTTTTTCCAGGCAGTTTTAATCACCTAGTCATGCAGAACATCAACAGTTTGATGATAAGGTACAATAAACAATTTATAATAGTGAGTAAAACAATTTGCAACCCAGACCTTAAAATAGTTCTGAACTCAGTGGAGAGCCAGCTAAAAATATCAGAAAATTTAAATCATTACCAGGTACTGGCACTTGTGGCAAAACTGGGACATTCCTTAAGGATTATTGCAAGTTTTTAAGAAGCTTGGTTGTTTCTAATTCTGCCAGATACAGCAAGAGGTCACAAATTACTCCTTGGGCAACAAGCAAACAACCTAAGGCAATCCTGTTTTTAAGGACTATTTGAGATAGAAAATAGAAGACCTTTGTTGAGCTCTGATGGCTCTAGCAGTTGAGTGATGTATTTACTGTTCTGATTATATTTTACATTATTATATTTAGTTGAGCAGTGCCAGGTTCAGTCCATGAGCCTATAGTTTTAAGGAAGCAATTGTCCTCTTATTATTCTTAATATTCTGCCTACCCTTGTCTTGCGATGATCGAGATCAATTGCATCTGAAAAGAGTTAAAAGATGGGACTGACATAAATTAGGAACTATAAGTAAAACCATATTTTTACATGTTTTTACATGTTTTCTACTAATGACATTTAAAAATTATACGACTGAATTTACTTGCTATATATATTAATGTTAGAATAATTAAGTATAATTTACATTGAGAGCAATGCCAGAAATGTATTAAGAATTACAAAGAAACATAATTACCTGTTTACCATGCAACTAGCTGTTTGTAGAATTTGTGGTGATTAATGGAGCAAAATCTTTTTGAACATAGTACTAGTGTGTAGCAAATTACATTAATTAACTAAGCAGCTCAAATCCATGAGTAAAACCCACTATTTCTGAATTTCTGATCATTCATCTCAGTGTTAACATGGTTTTGCTTGAATGTTACCCCTTTAGCAGAAAGATTTTAAATATTTTTTTCTCTTTAATGCATCATTATACTTTCAGAAGTAAAGGAAACAATTCAATTTCTTTACCATTCTTATCCATTCCCATGAATCTGATATAGTTTTATCACAGTGTGTAGGCTAAGGTAGATTCCCTAAATGACCCAATAATTTGAATTTTTAGGTTCCAGAATAGTATCAGTTTTGTACAATAAGCCTATCTGACAGAAAGCCACGACCCTGGTTGAAATATTTTCCTGGATCAATAGTTGAGAAGTAAAGTTCATCTGTCAATGAAATCAGTTTGTTTCCTAATTGTAAAATAATATTTTGATCTTCTCTATTAAATTCACATTTCTTGAAGAATAAGACCAGTTCTCATTATTTTCTTGTATTCTCTATAGCACCTACTAAAGTGTTGGGTAAAGACATATGCTAAAAAAAAAATCAGTGATAGGAGCAGCTACTGATTCAAGGGTGAATGTGGTTATGATGAGTTACCTTAATCATCATTCAAAAAGCAGTCACCAGAGTGAATCTCTGATGTTGTCTCTGCAGAATAGATTCTTATTCCTTATCAATGTTTAAAAGATAACAATCGTTTCTGTTATTTTATCTCTTTATCTTCCTAGTTAGTAAGAGATTATACATGGGCATGAGTACCACTTGGTGGATGATATTTGGAGAAAAAGTTTTTTTCTGTCTCAGAGAAAACACCAATCACATGACATATTTCAACTCCAATAATAAAATTTACGATATGATTAACCTTTTTAAATTATGTTAAATGTTATTCATACTAATAGATTTTTTAAATGTTAGGTTTATTCTCCCTGACATCACTTAAATGTAATTTATTTTTAACCACTGGTATGAGGTAGAAATTAAGTAATTTGCAAAAGGAAGTAGTCTTTAAAATACTGAACTCTATTCAATACAATTAGCCCCAAGACTGAAGTAAGCTACAACCTCTAGCTGGTAGACTGAATACTGTCAGAATATTAACATTGCCTGAAATAAATTTTTTATATTTGATTGTTAGACTATAATTTTTCTTTAATAACTATTTTTCTATTCATTGGTTTGTGAAATATTTTAATATCAATTTTAATGGCAGAGAGGTGGAAAATAGCTAAATAGGGCTGTTTCTATTCGTAGCCACTTTACAGAAGGGGTTTTGTAAAATCGATAGTAAAGTTAGAGATGGTGAAGAAATTGCTAACAGGGATAACTATGGAATCATAAACTTTACCAAGACAAAACATTTAATGACAAATACAGCATTCACATAAGCTAAGGTTTAAGGATATTATATAATAATATTTGTTTGCCAGGGTTTTCCATTTACACATGTTAAAACAACAAGAATAAGGAACTACTGTATAGTCAAAAGATAATAGCATAGAATAGATAGAACATACTAACTAAAACATAGGGAATGTGACCAGCTTTTTTGTCAGACAAGTAAGATTATTAATATAATCAGGAAAACAAACATTACAACAATAATAAAAATAAACATAAAGATGATACATGGAAAAAGTTGCCTTTACTGCCCTGGTCCTGAATCTTGAGAAAGGCTATCTGCTTCAAATGCCATCTGTTTTTCACCTGAGTGGATGTCTGCTCTGGATAACTTTAGTTTGAGGTCTCCTAGGCTGAGATGTTCAATCAGGTGAATAGAGCTTCTTTATTATGTAATTAGAGTTTATAAATTATTTTTGCCAAACCATCAGAGGTAGAAAAAATATCTATAATGTAGATATATAGACACACATAAACATACAGGCATACACAGAGATCTTATAGCTTAACTTTTGTGTCCTGGGTATAATAATTAAAAACTCAAAAGAAAAACTATATCCAAATTATATTTCTGATAGACAGACTAAATTAACTTTATTTGCTCAAATGGCCAAAGTTTTTAAATGCTATAAGCTTCTATTTAAAACTACTTTGAAAAATAATTTATATTTTAGAAGTTTTTGAATCAATCAAAGAATACATTTTATTATATTTGAGAGGTTTGAGATCCTGTCTTTAAGGATCTCTCTTAAGATAGACTCATCAACAGATTCTATATAAAATAAATGGAAAGCAAGTGTTCACATCACATTTTAAGAAAGCTTTGTAAGTAAATAAAGGGGCCTCAGAAGGCTTGAATTTAAAGGAGAACAACTGTCCTAGAGAGGAAGAACGAAAGATGGTGCAGTCTCTAAGGTGGAGCCTGAGCACAAGATAGCTACCACACACCTGGAGACAAATAAGATGGGGGAGGAAAAAAAGAGACCTCAGAAGACATTTTTACTTATTTCAATTCTTTGTTTTTCTTGGTTAGAGTCCTAAATATGTGTGGAAGCCACAACATATCACTTAAAATATATACACAATTCACTTTTTTTTCCCTTTTAGAATTGCATTTTTCTAATTTAGTTTTGAGAAAAACAAGTCTTGGGAGCTCAAAGGCTCTCCAAAATACAATTTAGCCATAAATTGTCTTGAGCGATTTTTGTCTAATGAAATAGCTAATTATAACTTTCTGGTCTATAGTTTATATACATGAAGTTTGCCGGGATTTTAGAAGGTGACTGATCATGATCAATAGAGGATAGATTAGAACATAGGTTACCCATTGCACTCGCCCTTCAAAGGTGTCCCTTTGAGTTTTTTTTTGTGTGTGTGAGCATTTTCGCAAACCTTATGGATAGGACCAGTCTCATTCTCATGGACGAGGCCTGCCACTGTATGGACAAAGCCTAAAATTTAATGACATTCTTTTGCAGTCAAAAAAATGTATGGACCAAGAAAAAACTGGTTGAATATCCCTACCTAAAATGAGTAAAGTTTTCAAAACCTCAACTGAAAAAATGGGAGATATTAGGTCTGAGAGGACCTACCTGACACTTTCTGGTTCCACCAGATAAATGACTGAGATCAGAAGGCTCATACGGACACCAATGTATTGGGTCAGAACAGCATCAAGAGGGAGGTTAGGTGACATTTCAGATTCTGCCACCGTCACCAAAGTGATGTTGATAAAAATTTACAAAGAGATCTGGAGAAAGAGAAATTTTATTCTGACGAATAGTTTGTGAACCAGGAAAACAGTTTGCAAACCAGGAAAACACAGTTTTCCGTGGAAACAAAGTGTTCCACCAAGATAAAAAGTGAACTTTCATAAAGAGAGTGCTACCCAGGTTTCAACTGGTTCAATTTTATGTAAATGAGATTTGAAGATTTGTATAGTTCTAATTGATCTTAGTTGTGCAGTTCTGGTTAGTTGGTATTGTGCATTACGATTGATCATTATAGTGTAGTTCTGATCGTTCTGTTGAAATTGAGAAAAGAATTGTTTAGTTCTGACTGGATAGGTCATATCTTAGTCCATTGGTTGAAAGACTAAAATAGGAACTCCCTTATAATAGTTGACTCAGGCAGCAGGAATATAGCACAAAAGGTCAAAAGCTCATTCTACGTGTTTTTTTTTCCCCAAAATATAGAGTACATGAGAGGCCTCTGTCAATAATGACTGATAAACTCTGGTTGTGACTTTAGTCCCAGCTAACTATGAAAAGTCCTTAACAGACATATTTCTTCTAAGCAACAACTAAAGACTGTGGGTTATAGGCTTTGTATTATCAGGAGTGCTGGGTTCCCTCAGATTCCTGTGGGAGGATATTATTGACTTAGCTGAATAATTGTGTGAATTGGCAAGGATGAGAATGAGCTGTTCTTGATTCCTTAATAAAGGTTGTTTGGCTAAGGAACCTTATCTATGTGAGCAGAGTGTAGAGGAAAACTCGTACTTAGGTCATTTTAGTTTCTCCTTGTTTTATCAAGTGTCAAGGCACCATATAATATCAGGCCTTAACTTTTAGGCTGCATACCACACCATGCTATGCATAAGCCTGGATACTGTTAAAGAGAGATAGAGATATTTACAATCATATGTTATACTACTTTTTCACTATATATCTCATAATCTTTGAGGTTGAAGGTGTCTTGGATCATATTCTCAGAACAAATTTTAAATAAAGGGAAAATATAGTCTATTTTCAACAAATAGAATTTAGTTCATTGTGTTAGGTGGACTACACATTGGGCTAGATGCTCACAATGTATGTTTATTAAAATGAATTAAACTAATTGTGTTTTTATTTAAATAATATCCATATAACATAAAATTAACAATTTTAAAGAATACAGGTTAGTAACATTTAGTGTACTTTTTGTGTTCTGCAACCATCATCTTTATCTAGTTTTAAAATAATTTTATCAAAAAAATTCTGTATCTATTAAATTATTTTAAATTATCTATTATATTATTAAAACTCTACATTCCCCCCTCCCTCCAAAACTCTCCATCTCCCCTCCCCTAACCCTGGCAAACACTAGCCTATTTTCTGTGTGTATAGATTTACCTCTTTTGAATATTTTGTATAAATGAAATCATACATACCACTAGTGATTTTGATGTCTGACTTCTTTCACTTATAATTATATTCTTGAGGATAATCCATATTGTACCATGTTTCAGTACTTAATTTCTTTTTATGGATAAGTAACATTCTAGTTCATGAATATAACACATTTTGTTGATTCATTATTGCATTTTAATACAATTTTTAAGTTTTATTTGTAAATGGTAGAAACTGAAAATGTTTAGAAAATTTTACAGACATTTTGGCTCATAAAAATTTATAACAAAATTAAAATATCAAATGACAGCATTATAAATACCAAATACTTGACATAAAAATTTTTAATTATTGTGGGATTTCTGATCAAGATGGTGGAATAGGAAATGCTGTACTTGCCTCTTTACATGACTGAATCAAAATTACAACTAAACTTCAGAGCAACCATTATTGAGAACTACCTGAAGTCTAGCAACTAAGGACATAGAGAAGAAATCATCTCAAGATTGATAGAAGGGAAACAGATGAGGAAAATCAGTCAGGGTATCTTGACTGCAGAGATCCCTACAGAGATTCCCTCCAGTAGGGTGAGAGATCCCAGTCTCACACCAGGCTTCCAACCCCAGGGTTCCAGTGCCAAGAAGAGAAGTCCCCACAACTTCTGGCTATGAAAACCAGATGAGTGAAAAAAAGGGCAGCTGAAGTTTTAGGCACTTTTTTTAAAAGGTCTACATATGAACTTGCTCACTGACAAACTCATTCACTCTGAGCTCTAGCGCTGGGAGACTAGCTTGAAAGGTACCAGGAATATACAATGAAGAACTAAATTGTCTGGCTTTAGGGCAAGGGCTGGAGGAGCAGTTTTCTCCCAGACAGTAGGGCTGGTAAAATCCATTGTTGAGCCCTCCCAACTTACCACATGCAGATGCAGGGCATGACCAAATCTGAGTTTTCACCAACTTGGATAATACTAGTGGCCCTGCTCTGGTGATTCCTTAAGACACTGATGTACCCAACCTATGGGCACAATCAAGTTACTTACAGTGGCTTTTTAATACTAATGACCTGTCTTTGCTTATGCTGCAAACTTTCTTGAAACCTCTCAAAGGTTCACAAGATCCAAATAAGCAGCATCTGGCCTAGGTATGGCCCATACCTTTTGCTAAGCAGCCCCAAGCTTGGCACTAGTAACAGCCAATTTTTGTTCATGGCTTGGCCTCTTGAGGCACCACTAAGCCTAATGCTATAGTGTGCATCTTCAAATTGATTGGTGGTTCATTCCAGGATGGCCCCAGGCAAAATAGAGCCTGCAGCTGAACTTGACCTATGTTGGGGCTCCTCCCATAGCTGGCATTCTTCCAGGAAGCTTTGGAATTGACATGCATGGTGGTAAGCTTTGGACCAAGCCAGAGCACCTTTTGGGGCCACATGGCAAACTGGGTGGGCATCACAGCTCTACTAAATTGAATCTTGCTCTGGAGGTTCAGACCTTGCATAATAGCTCCTCTGCTGTAGTCACCAAAATCAGTCCCTCCTATCAATGAGAAAACAGCAACCAAGGTTCAACTATATGACAGGAGGGCGCAAACAACCCATACAAGGGCCACACCTAAATAAATATGTATTACAAAAACCAAAGGACAAAGAAAAGTGTTAAATCAGTTCATAAATGTACAACAATATAGAGAATGTGAGGAAATTTACAGGATTAATGGCTCAGTTACTTCAACAAATAAACTACAATTAACAAAGAGAAAGAACACCAAACTTAAAAGAGACATAACAAACCTAATACAATAGATAAAACTTTCTATACTCTGATTTGAACAAATCAATTGTTAAAATAATTTTTTTCAAGATGGCAATGTAGAAATATCTTTAACTCACCTCCTCTCACCAACACAGTGAGTCTATAGCTACATATAAAACAATTTCCTTAAAAAAAAAAAAATAACCCTTTAAAGATGGCTGACTGATGACTATCCATTAGGAAAACAAGAAGAAAACATCAAAGTAGGGTAGAAGAGGCAGGCTGGGGCACTATCTCACCATAACTCTCAACAATTCACAATTGGGCGGGAACTCAAAACCTGGAGCTTCTTTTTTAGGAACCTAGGGATCAAATTCCACCCAGGCATTCCAACTCTTAAGGCATATACTCAAGAGATGAGTCCCTCAAATATCTTACCTTGAAAAACAATGGGCCCTGTGTCCTGAAAACCACAAGACTGTAGCAATCTGCAAAACTGCTCTTAAAGTTCTTGTGTACTTAGACTCACCTGCCCCAGGGCCCAGGTCTGAGGCAGACAATTGTGCTTGAACTTAAAGTAAAGAAAGTTCACCTATTTATATTAAAAGGTCGGCCTGAGCCATACACCTTGGAAAGTGGGATTATGTTCAGACTCACCCTCTCATATGCTCTAGAGTCCCAGTGTTTCTAGAGAAAATTGTTACACACATTTGATGCCCTGGTTTTTGTATCTTCCACATACATATAATAGAATATTACTCAGCAATAAAAAAAAATAAAAAATGGAATCTTGCCATGTGCAACAACATAGATGGACCTCAACAGCATTATGCTAAGTAAAATAAGTCAGAGAGAGGAAGACAAATACCATATGATCTCTCTTATATATGAATTCTATAAATAAATGATTAATTAATTAGAGATATTTGAATGGTAAGTGGATATTTGAAAATATTTATGGGTAAAAATATCATGTTTGGGTTTGTTTCATAATTTTCTTTTGAAACAAGAGAAATAAGTGGTAAATGGGATATAGAGTTAACAAAATATTGTACATAAAAACTGAGAAGGTATGTCATGTGTGGAGCCAAGTGGTAATGAGACCTGAAGATCAGCACTAAGCAAATCCAAAAGGGGTTTGGTTTTACTTATTAATGGAAAGAAATAGAAAAATGAGCCTTGAAAATGTAGAATGCATGGAAACAGATTGTAACCAGAAACATACTGACTAAAATGGTAAAGAGAATATTCATAGAGTTTCAGTGACATCAGATGATTTAACCAAGCAGTGATTATGACATGCTTCAAAGACTGTTGACCTTAAACAAATGACAGCCAGATATTTCTCCAGAAAAATGGGTTTATTTGGAAACAAACAAATAAAAAATTATAATTTAGGACATGTGTCCTACTGGCAAACCATGTGCAAATTCAGTGAACACAAGAAAGTAACATTTTATAGAAAAAAAGGGAGTTCAGAAGGGCCATTGTAAACAAAGAGTTCATTGGAGAAAACCAGAGAGTTTGGAGTTAGTGGCTTTTCATTGCCTGAGATGTAGCAGTCTTTTCTTGGCTTAGTGGTTGCCAGGTGAGGAGGAGATTCTCCTTCCTGCAGAAGGAGAGTAAAAAAAACATCTTGTTGGAGATAGAAAGTATGTCTCTTTTTCTTTGGTGTAATAAATGTTGAGTGGTAGGGTATGATAACTCCCCCTACAGGCCCTCTCAATTCCAATTTAAATTAGGTTTCTGTTAATCTTCATGTAACAAAAGGAATGAATTTTTAATACAGAAATTTACAGTAATTTACATGTAAAATTATTTATTCAGCAATTTTTCAAATGATAAATATTAATAAATATGTTCTCAACTTTGAATAATCTGAAAAGGAACATCTTATGCAAATGTGATTAAGATCTTTGAGCTTGAGTTCTTTGGAAATATATGCCAGATATTAGGGTAGTTTGAAGCTTTAGGTTATATGTAGACATGGCCATAGTCATAGGCACAGTTGTAGACTTAGTTATAGACACAGAGATAGATCACGTGTAGACCTAGACCCGGATGTAGACATAGATAACCAGTTAAGGATCATTATTATTATAAAAAAAATGTTCTATCTTCATGCTCTTTAACCTTTCTATAAATTAGAAGGTTTAGGCAGGTCAATATGCTCTCTAAGCCATATAAATTCCCCACAATTAAGACTGAGAAAAATATCAATATGAAATTAGTGTCCAATATCAATATTTGGTATTGTGATTAAAAATTATGAGGAGTCCTACTTTTATTTATGGCATTTTTTTGAGATCTGCAAGAAGGATTGGGCCATAGTAGCCATAATCCAAACCTCAATATCTTCCAATTTATCCCATACAAAAGTGACTCCCAGATGTATACTGCAAGTCCAGATATTCCTTTCAAACAAAACAGTGTACCTGACAGCTAATATTAAATATCTCACTGGTATCTAGACATAAGAGGTCCCAGCTAGAATGCTTGGACTCTACCCTTTTTCTTTGTTTGTACTGTTTCTATTTCAATGCTTATTGTCTCAGAAGATGGAACCATCATCTACCAGTTGCTAGAACCAGAAACTTATTTTTGGCTTCTCGGTTTTCTCTTATTCTTCACCTTGAATTTATCCTCAAATTTTATAAGTGCCATCTCTAAGTATTTCTTAAATTTCTTAATATCTTTTATTTTACTTTTATCATCTTAATCAAACCCAGAACTCTTTCTAGCCCTGATATTTTAACAGTTTCCAACTGCTTTCTCTGATTCCACTTCTTCTTAACATTAATCTAATCTGTTATCTGCATAAAATATAGGTGAATTTTTAAAAACTATATTTAGTTAACAGTTTGGTTAAAGAAAGTTGCTAAAAATTATTTCTCTTGTCCAAATAATAATAATAATAACAATAATAACAATAACAATAATAAAGCAGATGCACTAAAGACTGTATTTTTTTTTTATTTAAAGCCATGAAAGACACATTATATTAAAAATCTAAATAACCTAAATTCTAGAGAGGGTTGAAACCTTTATATTTGAGTAAAGGGTGGCGAATGTTTTCATATCTAGAATCAAAGACCTAGTCTACATATATGTGAGCAGAAGAGCAGTTTTCTATGCGCAGAAAGATTTGCTGGGTTGAAGAGATAAATTCCAAACTCATAAAGACTCTAAGAATTGACAGAAGTTATAATAAGAAAAACTTTAAACATATAGATATTATATCTTGACAATTTTTATTCCTAAGAATTTTTCTGAATGAGCAGCAATAAGTGCAATATTATTATCTAACCTATTTTATTTAAATATTGATTAAAAACAAATAAACCAGCCTCTTCACATCAGCATGAGAAATTGAGGTTGGGCTAAAGGGCAAAGAGAGATCTATATAACATTAATTAAAACTAGATGTGAACTAATTTTAATATGACCACCCTACAATGCCTTAACTCAGAATAGAGCCTACAAGACTATTTTATGATGCCAGTTGCTTGACAATTGCCTTTTCTGGGGAAATAGATAAATACAAAAATACACAAATAAATAATTAATAAATATTACCACATTTAGTTTTTCCTTCCAAAAGCAAACAATATAAAGCAAGAAATTCAAAGAAGTAAAAATAATGATTATATTCAAGAAAAAGAATCAACACATTTTAATACATAGATGACAGATACATTAGTAGACAATGATTTTAAAATAAATAATATAATTATATTAAATTAATGAATAAAAAATATTTAAAACTTGGGCAAATAGATGAAAATTTTATGAGAAAAATTGAAGTTTTCTAAAAGTGTCAAGGGGAAATTATAGAACAATAAATGCAGTATCTACAATGAAGAATTATTTTACAGCAGAATAAAAACAGTAGAAGAAAATATTAGTGAATTTAGACAGGGCAATAAAATATAACAAAACTGAAACACAAAAAAGAAAATATCTTAAAACATTATTAATGGCCTGTAGAACACAAAGTATTCTGTTGAAAACAAAAACATTTTTTCTCTATCCTTATAGGTTATTTTGGCTGGTTTATTAATTAAATTGACATAATAGAAATTAACAAGAGAAAAGTAAGTTTAATTCGTATATACAGGAACCCCAAAGGTTCTCCCTGATAGATAGCTGAGTCTTAAATGCCTTTCTGAGCTAAGGAGGAGAGGGATATATGGGAATTCACATAGGAGAAAAAGAAGTCACTATATAATGGAAAAAGCAAATATTTGGTAAATGAATGTCATGCCATAAAAAGACCGACACAGAGGACTTTGACGAAGCAGCCTTGCTAGATTCTCACCAATCCACCACACCTAGCCCAGAGTTTTTGTAGTTATCTCAGGTGAGAGCTCTCTTCCTGGAACAAGATCTCTATCTCTTTAGATATTATTTAAATAATACCTAAATTATTTTGGGCAATTAAGAGAGAGATTTAAAAAAAAAAACATCTTGAGTCTTCTGTTTCCTAAAAATAATCATCCTAAAATAATCTGCATGTCACCCTCAGTCACCGCCACAGCGAGCCGTAGTAACAGCATAGGTTCACTCACGGTGGTAGCGAATCTGAATGAGATTTTATACTCTAAAAATGATGACCTATAAAGTAATAAATGCTGAAATATTTTAAATGTGTAAAATTCTTTTTATTTTTATTACATAAAAATAATTTGAGTGCTAACCTAATATATCTTGAGTGGTGATCTAATAGCTAAATAGATAACTAATGGCTATCTATCTAATCTTTAAACAGGGCTTGTCATTCAACAAATGTTACTATTTTCTGAAAGAGTAAAGATTTCCAGTCATTAAAAAAAATAATTAAATATTCTGTAATGTCTTTTTAAGATCATTTTTTGTGTTATTATTTTTACCCAGAAAGTTTTAAGTAATCAAAGTTTGGTTCAAAATAAATTTTAAAAAATTTAGAATAGTATCAATTGATTTCTATCACAGAATCTTAATGGAATATTTTTTCCAAGACTAATACAAATTTAATCTGGTTATATTTTTATTTTAGACTTTGTTAACTTTCATTTAAATGATAATACAAACATATACTCTTTAACAGTATTTTTTTTTGTACTTTAGACAAAGTGAAGTGATTTTAGTGAGGTTCAGTAATACTTAAATGATAACTGTACTGTTTTAAAAATCTAGTCTTTTGACCATTTTGACTTTTTAAATGCATTCATCTTTACCAAGTACACTAGAAGGTCTATTATTAGGAGAACTGCTTAGGAGACAATAAGAACTTGTAATGATAAGTAATTTATTCAATAACAAATATTGCATGTTATTTATAAAATCATAAAGAAAACACTTTTGTTAAGCTCCAAAATTTGTATATTCTTTTAGACCTTAAGAGGTAATAGTATTATTTATGAGTTTATAGATTAGTTTATATATGAAGGAGGTACATTTACACAGGATTTCTTTAATATGTTATATTTCTTAAATGTACACATGTAATTAAGTAATGTTTAAGGAAACCAAACAAAGTAATGATACAATCTCAATGTTGTACATGTTGTCATTGAAAAAAATTTTAAAAAATTTTGATGGCTAAAAGTAAATAAAATGAAATAAAATAATTCTTATGTCAAAGAGGCACATTTTGGGGTAAAAAATTGTGCTACCCTATATACCATTTATATGATTGGAGGAATTTAATCAGAAGAAATATTTGAAAAAATATTGGTCATTTTTCTGTCCAAAATGATGAAAGTTCATAGATCAAAGAATTCTAAGACTTTCCAAGTAGAATAAATGAGCACCTTAACACACCATAACAAATTGCTGATAATCAGATAAAAAGAAAATTTGAAAGAAGCCTGAAAAAAATGATATTTTACATTCAGAAGAAGAATAATATTAATGATAGCCAACATTTAACTTTTAAAAAGATAAGCCAAATATAATGAAATGACATATATAAAATGCCAAAAGAAAAAAAATGCAAGTATCATTAAAAAGTAAATACAGTATAGTGTTATTCTGGGAGTGGCAGGATTGACTAGAAAATGGCACAAAAATATTTCTGGAGTAATGAAAATATTCTGTTTTGATTTGACTGATGGTAATTTAATATATATTTATATATGTGACAAAATTTATTTTGACTCTACAGTGAAGACTTTGTGTTTTAATGGATATAAATTATATTCCAATAAGCTCATTTCTCTTTGAAATACACACATACAGCCTATCACATGTACACATCACACATACAAAATTCCTTTATTAGAATATGTGTGTGTGTAATATTTTTTAGACCCCTATAAATAGCTTTTTATTACACTTTGTACTAAACCTAGATGTCTTATTTTTGTATACATGATCTCATATAACATGCTAAATCCCAGCCTTATCACAAAATCTTTCAGTTTATTGATAATGCTATGTGTTGTTCTGATTCAGGATGTTAATGCATGTTATTCTCTAAACTAGAGATGTTCTATTTTTCATTACTTAATCATAATTCTGTTCTCTTTTTTTTGCATTTTCTATGATGTAGATATAAAGTTTCTTAGTTCTTTTTAAATACTTTTTACTTTATTTTATAGGGGCAGGGCAATAAATGTCTTTTTTTCTTACCACTAAAATCCTAATTCTTAATATAGTATCTGCTTCAGAATAGGCAATGAATAAATATTAGAATGGATGAATAAGTTAGTTAGTATATAGAAAAACAACCAGCAAAATGTGGTGTTAAGAGGCTTAGGTCAAGGGTAAGAATATTTAGGTTTCAGTCACAGCTCTAACTCAACAGAAAACTTTAAACAAATTATTGAATCACTCTGATTCCCAGCTTCCTTATCTGTATTTTTAAAAAGGGTTTAAAATTATATAAATTTGATGTCTGGTCAAGATGTTAAATTAGGTAAATACTTTACTTGCCTCCTTCCATGACCACAGAAAATTAAGACTAGTTGAACTTAAGTCCTATAACTAAAGTTATAGATAAGAAACCATGTGGAGAATAATAGAAGGGACAGAGACATGGAACAGGCAGACCTCACACCTATGGTGTGGTGGTTAAGAAATGGAAGACATTTCTGGATTGTGGAGGTCTCTAACTGAGGAGCAAGGGGTCCCATCCCTGTACTGGGCTCCCCAGCCCAGAGTTCTAATGATGAGAAGAAAGGTGCCCATAACTTCCGTGAAAACTGTAAGGATTGTAGCTGAGTGAAAAGAAGGGCTGCTGGAGTCCCAGAAATTCTTCATAAAGGGCCTACCCGTGCACACAATTACTCACTGACAGACTCATTCTCTCTGAGCTCCAGCACTGGAGAAGAACTCAGAAAAAGCCAGAAACACACAGGACGAATATCAATTATCTGCTGCAGGCTGAGAGATGGAGGGTCAGCTTTTTTCCATACAAAAGTTTTGGCAGATGCCTTGCTCTTTTTGTGAGCCCTCCCCACACCTTGCCTGCATGCACAGGTGGGTACAAAATCTGAATGTTCATCAGAATGGCTAATACTTAGCATTGTACCCTAATGGTTCCTGATACCATGCCCCACCCAACTTGTGGGTCTACTCAAGCCACTTCCAGGAGCTTTTTTATACAAACAGCTTGTCTAGGCTTTTGCTGAACAGTTTTCTAAAATCTCTCAAAGATTCACTAACCCAAATGAGAAGCTCTTAGCCTCAATTTGTCCTGTACCTCTTGCTAAATTGCCCCAACTCTGGCACTAATGGCAGCCAGCCTCAATTTCCAGCATAGCAGCACCCTGGTGCCTCCAACCCCCAAATTAGCAGAAACCATTTGCAGATAAGTTTATAGCTGACATCAGGTTGCCCCGGACCAGGCACAGGAAGCAACTAAACTTGGCCTGCATCAGAGCCCCTCCTAAAAGTCCACTAAACCAACATACCCAATGCCAGCTTCTAAACACACCAGAGCACTATCCAACCACCTCTAAATACAACAGACCCAAAAGGTGGGCTTGGAGGACACCAGAGCCCCCAAAGAAAATTCTGTTTCTACACAACAGCTCCTCTACTGTAGTCATAGCCATTCCTCATAAATAATCACCCTGATCATCAATCCTTCCCACTGAGGTGCCAACAGCAATCAAGTCTCAACTACAACAGGAGGGCACACACAACTTATACAAGGGACACACCTGGAACATACAGCTCAGGTGACCAGGGAGGCTGGGCTACTGGGCACCAAAGGACACCTACTACATAAGACCACTATACCAGGACCTGGAGACATAGCAGCTCTATCTAAAATATAGAAACAAACATGAGGAGGTGGCCAAAACTTAGAAAAAAAATATCTCAAATGAAATAACAGAACAAAGCTCCAGAAAAAAATTACTAAATAAAATGGAGACAAGTAATCTACTAGATACAGAGTTCAAAACACTGGTTATAAGAATGCCCAGTGAACTTCAACAGAGATAGGAAACATAAAAATGGAAATAGAAAACAAACAAAAAGAATCAGTCAGAAATGAAGAATACAATAACTGAAATAAGAAATACATTAGAGGAAATCAATAGTAGTTTAGATGAAGCAGAGAATCAAATCAGTGGTTTAGAAGATAAAGGTAGAAAACACCTAATCAAAACAGTAACAAGAAAAAAAAATGAGGATAGTTTAAGGGGCCTCTGGAACAATATCAAGCATACTAACATTCACATCATTGAGGTACCAAAAGAAGAAAGAAAGAGCAAAGAATTAAAAACCTATTGGAAGAAGTAATGATGGAAAACTTTTCTAATCTGGTGAAGGAAATAGGTATACAAGCTCAGGAGGCCAGAGAGTTCCAAACAAGATAAACCAGACAAATCAAAATTAAAATTTTAAAGGTTAAGGACAAAGAGAGAATCTTATAAGCAGCAAGAAAAAAGCAGTTAGTTACTCTCAAGGAGGCTTAATTTATGAGTGTCACTTGATTTCTCAACAGAAACATTGCAGGTCAGAAAGAATTGACACAAAATTTTAAAAGTAATAAAAAGCAAAGACCTATAATCAATTTTACTTTGCCCAGCAAAGCTATCATTTAGAATTGAAGGAAAGATAAATAGCTATCTAGAAAAGAAAAAGTTAAAGTTCATCACTATCAAACCAGTATTACAAAAAGTGTTAAAAAGATTTCTACAAGAAGAAGAAAGAAAAAAAAAGAACTAAAACATGAACAATAAAATAGTAAAAACTACTAATCTATACCTATCAATAATTACAATAAATGTAAATGGATTAAATACTTTAATCAAAAGACATAGGATGCCTGAATGAAAAACTAAATAAGCCCTGTACATATGCTGCCTACAAGAGACCCATTTTAGATTGAAAAACACACATAGCCTGAAATTAAAAGAATGGAACAAGATATTTAATGAAATTAGAAATAAAAACAAAACAAAACAAAAAAGCTCTGGTAGCAACACTTATACCAGACAAAATAGATTTTAAAACAAAGGCAAAAACAAGAGACAAAACAAGACCCAGTAATCCCACCTCTGGGTATTTATCTGAAGAAACCCAAAATACTACTTTCAGGAAACACATGCACCTATGTTTATTACAACATTATTTACGATAGCCAGATATTGGCGTAACTTGAGTGTCCATCAATAAAAGAATGGTTAAAGAAGAGATTATACACACACACACACACACACACACACACACACACACACACACACTAGAATATTATTCAGCCCTAAATTGAGTAAAATCCCTTCATTTCCAAAGGCATGAATGTACCTAGAGGGTATTATGCTAAATGAAATAAGTCAGAGAGAGACTAATAAATACCATATGATTTCACTTATATGTAGATTCTAAAAATAATAATAATAATAAATGAACAAACAAAACAGAAACAAAGCTAGAGAAACAGAGAACATTTTGATGGTTGCCAAATGGGAGAGGGTTTTGGAAGAATAAGTGAAAAAGGGGAAAGGATTAAACTATGAAAATTGTCAGTTATTAAAACAGTCAGAGAAGTAAGCTACAGGATAGGGAGTATAGCCAATAATATTGTAATAACTATGTTATAACTTTCAGATTGGTACTATACTTATTGGGGTTATTATTTCATGTTATAAAAATGTCTCATCACTATGTTGTACACCTGAAACCAATATAATACTGTATGCCCCAAATAGGAAATGAAGGAGTCAAACTGTCACTATTTGTGAATGACATGATTCTTTATATAGAAAACCCTAAAGACTCCTCAAGAACACTACTACAAACAATAAGCAAATACAGTAAAATCTCTGAATACAAATCAATGTTCAGAAATCCATAGCATTTCTATACTTTAATAATGAAGTATCAAAAAAAGTGGAAAAATAATTTCTGTTGCAATTGCAACAAAAAATTAAATACCTAAGAATAAATCTAACAAAACAAGTGAAGGACCTATATAACAAAAACTACAAGACCCTATTAAAAGAAATCAAAGATTCAATATAAGGAAATAAAAAGATATTCCATGTTCTTGGATTGGAAGGATCAATATAGTTAAAATGATCATATTACCTAAAGTATTATACAGATTTAATGCAATCCCTATCAAAATTCCATCAGTATTTTTAAAAGAAATAGAATAAAAAATTATCAGATTTGCATGGAAGCACAAAAGACCTCGAATTGCCAAAGACGTCCTGAGAAAAAAGAACAAGGCTGGAGGCATCACTCTGCCTGACTTCAAATTATATTACAAAGTGACAGTAATAAAAACAGCATGGTATTGGCAGAAATATAGACATACAGACAAGTGAAACAGAATTGAGAGTCTAGAAATAAACCTATATTTATATTTGACAAAAATGCCCAAAAAATACAGTGGAAAAGGAAAGCCTCTTCAATAAATGGTGCTGAGAAAACTAGAAAGCCACCTGCAAAAGAATGAAATTAGACTGTTGTCTATCACTACACACCAAAATTAACACAAAATGGATTAAGGACTTGAATATAAGACCTGAAACAATAGAATGCATAGAAGAAAACATAGGAACTAAACTCAAGGACCTTGGACTTAAAGAGAATTTTATGAATTTGACCTCAAATTTGAGGAAAGTAAGAATAAAAATAAATAAATTAGACTACATCAAATAAAAAAAAAAAAAAACTTCTGTTCAGCAAAAGAAATTGTCAACAAGGTAAAGAGACAACCATCCAAATGGGAAAATATATTTGCAATCAACACTTTCAATAGGGGCCTAATATCCAAAATATATGAAGAACTCATATGACTCAATAACAACAAAAAAATCAAACAATTCAATCAAAAAATGGGCAGAGGACCTGAACAGACACTTCTTCCTAGAGGACATACAAATGGCCAACAAATATATGAAAAGATGCTCAACGTCGCCAGCTACTAGAGAAATGCAAATCAAAGCCACAATGATATATCATCTCACACCTGTTAGAATAGCTATAATTAACAAAACAAGTAATAACAAATGTTGGAGAGAATGTGGAGAAATAGAAACCTTTATACACTGCTGGTGGGACTGCAAATTAGTATGGTCACTATGGAAAGTGGTATGGAGGTTTCTCCAAAAACTAAGAATTGATCTACCATATGATCCAGCAATCTCTCTACTGGGTATTTACTCCAAAGACTTGAAAACTCATATTCAAAAAGATATTTGCATACTGATGTTCATAGCAACATTATTCACAGTGGCCAGAACATGGAAGCAACAAGTGTCCTATGATAGATGATTGGCTAAAGAAGCTGTGGCGCATATATAAACAATGAAATATTACTGATAAAATACTGTCATTTGTAACAACATGGATGGACCTTCAAATAATCATGCTAAGTGAAATAAGCCAGATAGAAAAGTTTGAAAATCACATGATATTACATATGTAGAATAGAAACCTAATTGCAACAAATAAATAGTACAAACAAAGACTCATGGACAGGGACAATGGACTAGTGGTTACTAGAAGAAAGGGAGGAGGAAAAGTGAAAACATAAAAAAATAAAATGATGAAAAAATTATGTATATGTAGTATGAAAAAAATAAACTGGCATTAAAAATATTGTATGCCAATTTTAATTGAAAGAATATATAAAGTAAAGTAAGATCATGTGAAGTTATAACTTTGAATTATATAGTTATAAAAGAATAAAAACCTCCTACTACCTAACATACCTTGTTGGCCACTATTATGTATAACAGGACCCATATTATGCTTGTTTTTATCTTTGGCTTTAATATTTTAGAGTATTATAACTTATATATCAGAGAAAATATGGTAGTTTAGTTTCTGGTTCTGCGATGAGATATGCTTTAAAAAGCCTATTTACTAGGTTCACCCATATCCTAATTAGACTGAGAACTTATTTAGATTAAAATTGAAACCATATGACATGATATAAAGAAATGCATACATTATTTTGCCTAATCTATGTGTGGATAGGACTATATGATATGCAACAAAATGAGCAAAATTATTAATAATTACTTTTCATAGAAGAGGTACACCAATGAAGTCAATAAATAAATATCATGTCCTTGAATCAATGACCTGTGGAAATAACTGATGTTTTCTGTGCTGAAGATAATCACTCTTATCTAGTAAATTTCAGGTACTGATTTCAGATTAAGAGGGAGCTAACCCAGATCACAGGATCCCATACTTCCTTATTGGAGTAGTTACAAATGAGATTCTCTGTTAAGGAAGTTGGCCGTTATCCATGCTGGACCCATATATTTGACCAAGAGAAGCAAAATAGAGGATCATTAATAAGATGATTTAATAAGAAAGAAGAAAAACAAATAAATGATAGCTTTTATATTATTATTGTTTCCTCAAATGAAGACACATATATAGTATCATTGATCAAGTGACAAACTCAAAATAATCAAGTGTTGGACCAGTAATATTGTTTTCTTCTTGATGCTGTCTGAAAAATTGTTTTCTGACAAGAAATAGATATGATCTAAATTACATTCTCTTTCATCCTTTCAGATACAATCAATTATCATTTCATATTGCAATGTCTGCCATTCTAAAAAATTCCAAAAGGTCTTGATAGAATCAACCTCTTTACTTTTATTATTTGACTTTCTCTTATATGTGAAGAATTTAAAAATTTCTCAGCATTCTTACCGGCCTCAAAAATAGAACTGTAATCTGAAAATGTTGAACTCCACAAGCATCTTTTCTTGATGGAAAAAAGTGATAGAGAAAAAATGGGAAAAAAACCTATAAAACGATAGCAAGAGGGAAGGAAAGGAGAGAATAGTAGGCAGAGGATAAGAACAAACAGAGAAGATGAGAGAATGAAGAAAAGAGATAAGGTCAAAATTAGGAGAGAAAATGAAGACGCAAGCAGGAGAACAGGAGATAAAGAAGAACATTGAAGTGGACATATAATTTGCCTGCTTTCAAAAATTTTACTTAAAGTAGATAATATAAATTAAGCAATGTCTGAGGTTTAAAAATCACAATCTACAACAATACTCAAATAGTTCAATTAATTTATCAGTCTATAAATTTCACAGAGATATACAGAGCTGGAGAATAGACACACACTCTATAGGTCCTCTCTCTTGCCATACCCCAAATGCTAACACAAGTTATTTTTATTTGAGGAAAACCTCCCTTAGATGTTGATAATCATTTTTACTTTGAATATGAACAAAATCATCATTTATATATATAACTGTATTATGAAATATTTTATTAATGGGACCGAGTATAAGCACATTGGACATCTTCCAAATTCCACCCAAAATACCTTATCTTAAAATAATACAGCATCTTCCAGGTTTGGAAATGTAATATTTCTCTGAGGTTTATAACCAAATCCCTAGATTCAGACATTCTGTGTTATAGATGTGTGTGTGTGTGTGTGTGTGTGTGTGTGTGTGTGTGTGTGTGTCTATTTGTTCCTTGTACCAGGAACACATTGCTTGTTACAAGAAAACATCAGAGTTACTTTTTACTCCCAGTGTCTTGTGATTACATTTGATATGACTATTAGGATATTTAATGTGACCACAGGAAAACTCAGTCTTTGTGTCCAAATCTGATTTCAACAGATTCGTGTGGAAAATAAGATTTATAGAGGTTTAAAGATAAAATATTTCTATATTTAACTTCTCAAAATTCTTATAATTCAATTTGATCTGTCCCATATCTCTGTACTATAGTATCATAGCTTTGTTTGAGTCTGCTATCTTCCCTCATCCTCAAGGAACAGATGAAGAATATACAGTGATTGGAAGCTCCTAGTCAGTCAATGTGCCTTCTCTGGATGTAGCAATTCTAGTAGATATTGGTAAAGCTGGGTTAAGCTAGATTTTAGTTGCTATTGTCCTTACTTTGCTAGCCATGCCTTATATTTGTATTTCCAAGTCTTTACTTACCCTAGAGAAATGCCTCTCCTAAGAGATAGTAAATTATTTACCTTAGAGTGAACTTTTCAACTGAAAACCAACCAATTTAAAGCCCAAACCCAAACCACCGCCTTTATCAGGTATTCACACTGTGGGTAACTATCCATCTGACCTTCCTTAATCATTTCAGGGCAGACCCCAGAGCCTGCTCAAATTATTAAAACTAGCCAATACCAAGCTTGTTTACCTTGTTTGTCTATTTTTCACATCAAAATCAATCTAAAGGCTCTTGTTTTTGGTTCCATCCTCTCATTCTGCCTCTTGATTGATTATGATGTTTTCCCATGTGACATGATGCAGCATGTTTCCTTCTTTTGAGCTCTATGAGTATAACAAACATTTTTCATTGGCAGTCATCTCCTGTCTGTAGGCCTTGTCATACCTAACTCATAACATAACAATAGTTTAAAATACTTCCATATGGATTCAGACAAATTCTGGCTGAATATCTGAAAAATTCAGAGAAAACAGAAAGCCCTATTATTGTAAGCTAAATAATGTTCCCCCAGAGATGTCCACATCCTAAACTTCATAACCTGAGAATATGTTACACTACATGTTTAAAAAGATTTTGCAGATTTGATTATTTATGCATCTTGAAATAGAAAGATTATCTTGAATTATCCAGGTTGCCAAATATAATCTTGTTTTCTTATAAGTAGAAAGTAGGAAGGTCAGAGTGATAGAGAGAGATTGGAAAATGCCATAATACTCTCTTTGAAGGTGGAAGATGGGGTCATGAGCTAAGCAATGCAAGCAGAAGTTGGAAAAAGTAAGGAAACAGATTCTCCTTTAGGGCCTCAAAAAAGAACAGAGCCATGATGACACTTTGACCTTAGCTCAATAAAACTTATTAATTTCTGGCTTCCAAAACAGTAAGATAATAAATGTGTGTTGTTTTAAACCTCTAAGGTAATGATACTTTGTTTTAGTGGTAAAGAGAATGGTATCAAGACTGGTACCTGCTGTAACAGTTGTGGTGATGATACAATAAATACCTGAACATGTGGAAGTGGCTTTGGATTGGATAGAGGATGAATAAATTTTGAGGAGCATAATATTAAAAGATTATATTATTTATAACATACTTTAGAAATGTGCACATTAAAGACTGATGTTGAGGGCTTAGAAGGAAGTAAGGAGAGTGATACTAGAAACCTATATTAGTCTATAGAATACCTAGATTATCATAAACTGACTATTGATTTTAGAATGCATTGCTACTGAGGGCTTAGAAAGAAATGAGAAACATGCTTTGAAAGCTGAAAGAAAGAAAATCTATGTTGTACAATAGCAGACAGTTTAATAGAATTGTGTTTTTCAGTTACATGCAGTGGAACTTGTAAGAAAGGAAATTAAATATTTAGCTGAGAAGGTTTAAAAAAAAAGTGTTAAAGATGTGGCCTGAATTCTTATTGCTGTTTCTAATAAAATGTAATAAAAAAGATATAGATTGAAAAAGAAACTGTTAGACAAAAAGAATCTAAGACTTGATGATTTAGAAAATTCTCATATTGCAAAATGAATGCTAAAATTAAGGAATTCACTGCTAGGAAGCATGCTCCAGAGAGAAAATCAGAGTGTGACTGGATGACCCTTTGATAATGCCTGGGAAGAGTCAAAGAATTACAATATTCAATCAATTACAATATTCACATGAAAGACTTTTTAAAGAATAACAAAAAAAAAAGGAAGGAAAGAAGGAAAGAAGGAAGGAAGAAAGGAAGGAAGGAAGGAAGGAAGGAAGGAAGGAAGGAAGGAAGGAAGGAAGGAAGGAAGGAAGGAAGAAAGGAAGGAAGGAAGGAAGGAAGAGGGTAGGGAGGGAAGGAAGGAGAGAGGGAGAGAATAAGGGAGGAAGGAATGAAGGAAAAAAGAAAAAACTATGAAAAAAAGACAAAACTCCCTTGCAAATAATTTATCCTAATAGTCTACCCTCAAGGTATAGGCTGTTCATAGAGATACTTTCCAAGTATAAAAAAAGAAAAAAGAGTAAGTTTACATTTGAGAAATCTGACAACACCACCTCAGCTAAATTACCAAGTCACTATCAATAGTCATAAATTATGTTGATAGTATTTATGCTTGCTATGATGTGATAAAAATGATAGTTAACCTCTGTGCTCTTCCTTGAAATAACTTATTATCCCAGCCTAATCATGAGAAAAACATTACACAATTACCAACTGAGGGACATCCTTCAAAACACTTAGCCAGTACCCCCCAATACTGTCAATCATAATTTCCCAATACTGTTATCAAAAACAAAGTTTGAGAAAATGTCAGAGCAAACTTTTGGAATAAAGGGTAGGGAATGACTCTTAAACAAAACACATCAAAGCACCAACTAAAAAGAACAGATTGATATTTTGTTTTACATTTGGTTTGATAACATCTGTAAAACAAAAAGACATCATAAAGTTAAAAGCCAGGGCATAAGCAATTGGTATTAGTTTCTGATATATAAGAACTGCAAATTGATAAGAAATAGACAAATAATCCATTAGGAAACTAGTCAAACAGTAGTTCATAGAAAAGGAAATCCAAAAACTCATTAACAAAATGAAAAGGAGTATAAACTAGGTAATAAATCAAATAGAGGTTAAACAGACTGGTTACACAAGTGTTGTCAAGGCATAAAGAAACTGAAACATGCATATACTGCTGGCAAAAGTGTAAATTGGTATGGCCATTTTTTAGATCATTTTGGCAATATTTAGATAACTTCAAAATAAATATATTTTCTAATACAACTATTGTAGACCTAGAGAAATACCCTAGAGAAACTGTAGCTCACAAACTGAGGAAGCTGTATATAAGAAGGTTCATAGCAGCATTATCTGTAACAGAAAGAAAACAACTTTATTTCCGTCAACTGGAGAATGAGTATTTTACACTATTTATACAGTGGAAAGCTTAGCAGTAGTTTCAATAAAGTAGAAAAATCAATAACACAAAACAATAAGTTAAGTGAACAAAGCAAGTTGTAAAACATGGTCTGTACAGTATATTTCATAATCTTTGAACACTTGAAAAGCTCATTTATATAATTTTATAGATGCATAAATTTGTAGTAAAAATAACAACATGAATGTCTAATGATCAGAAATGTATCATTAAAATATTTTTGTGATGAGAGAAGAGGGAAATGAGATTAAAGAAATTTTAGAGGAACATCAGTTATATCTCTAAATTCAATTTTAAAACATCTAAAGCAAAGAGGGGAGTGACGTCAGAAGCAAGGCAGCTTGAGGGGTCCCCTTGATTTCTCTCCTTAAAATTACAACAAATTAAACTGCTACAACTAAACAAAAAATACCCAGCTTAACACACCAACATGTTGGGGAGATTTGCTTATCAGAGCTTCTGAAGGTGGGCTTAGGCAAGCAAAGGAGGAGGAAAGTAAGAGGAACAAAGACTGATGTTGCAGAAGCAACCAAAGCTCTATGTGGGTCAGAAAGAGAAGGAGGATTTAGGTGGTGGTTTGCACTCTCTGTAGTCCCAAGCATTCCTGCCTGAGTGATCATCATTTACAACATAGCAGAGTCCAGTGATCAGGACAGAACTCAGAGCAGAAATGGAATACAGAGGGGTGACAGCTGTGTTTTAGCAACTGCCATCGCTAGGCAGAAAGCTGAGTCATGAAGCCTATCTGCCTTCCCTGACCCTCTCAGAGCTTGCCTCCTCATACCATCCTAGAGCTAGCAGTGGGCTCCAGGGGAAACTGCAGCAGCGAGCACCCCGGGAACTGAGGAGATGCACATTATAGCTGGTTTCGGTGAGAAGGGTGGAAATATAGAAGCCAGGAAGATGAAACTTGGCGATCAGCATTACCTGAAGAAAAATACCCATAAACACACCAGTGGTCTCTCCCAACCTACCCCACACCCACCCATCCAGGCTAATTTGGGAGGATGCAGCACACTAATGCATCTGGCTGCTGGAGCAGTACCAGGACAGGAGGAGCTCTTTAAAGGCTCAAATTCCCATCACCTATCACACTCTTTTATGGGGGTGGAGCCCTGGGATGTAGGCGACCTGGTCACGGAAGAGACACACACCTCCCTGGGGAATAGAATTTTTTTTTTTTTTTTTTTTTTTTGCCGCAAAGCAGAGATCTGGGAGGCCTGGATAGTGCGGCTTGTGTGATGCCTACTAGAAAACAAAAGAAAAACCTCTTCTTATCAACCTGCTAAGAAGAGATCACTTCTAATAATACATTTTTTTTAAAGAGAGTATATTTCACAAATGATAAATAAATAATCCATCAAGTACCAAGAACAACCAAGGTGACAAGACATCTCAGGTAGTAAATTTAAAAATATAGAAATATGCTATTTAAATGACAGAGCATTCAAAACTGCAGTTCTGAAAAAAACTAAAGGAAATGCAAGAAAATTCTTATTGACAGTTTAGTGAACTCAGAAATAAAATTAATGGACAACAGAAATACTTTACCTAAGAAATAGAAACTCTAAAACAAGCAAACAAACAAACAAATAGAACTTCTGGAACTGAAGAATTTAATAAGAGATGAAGAATGAAATAGCAAGCTTAGGAAATAGAACTGACCAGTTGAAGGAAACAATTAGTCATACTGAAGACAGAAATTGGCAAATGATGCATATGGAAGAAGAAAGAGATTTGAGAGTGAAAAAAAAATGACAGAGAGCTCTGTAAGAACTATCTGAAACCATCAGAAAAAGCATTATAAGAATAATAAATACACCAGAAGGAGAAGAGAGGAAGAAGAGAACAGAGAGCCTATTCAAACAGTCTACAAGAATTTCCTAAATCAATTTTAAAAAACTGGATCCTTGAATCCAAGAAGCAAACAGAACACCTAATTATCTCAATCCAAAAGGGCTATCTCCAAGACACATTATATAAAAAATCCTCAAGGCAGCCATGGAAAAGAAGATAGTAATCTATAAAAAAAACTTTGAAAGCTGCGGAATTTTTCACCACAAGGCCTACATTATAGAAAATACTGAAGGGGGTTATTCTACTATAAACAAAAATATCGAAAAATACACAACCATGAGTAAGATGATTAAGTAACAGATAGAAATGGGAAATTGCAGACTTATTAAGAACAGGGTATTATAAACTTAAATGTTACATAATGGTTAAAGGAGATAAAAACATTTTATTGCAACTCAGAAATAAACTCACAAATAGGAATAATTTAAAAATTGAGACGGCAAAAGCAGAAGAGGAGAGATTGTAAAGGTCTCAATTTGCAAAGGGGAATGGAGATAAGATTTAGACAGAAGAAAAAGAACTACTGTATATATGGAACTTTCTTTTATATAAACAATAGTAACTATACACAAAAAAAATCCAGAACTGAGAAAAATAACATAAGAAAAAGACATAACAAAAGAAGAAAAATCACAGAATGCCACTAAACTAAAATAACAGACAGAAACATAAGGGCAAAGAAACAATGGAGAAAGTGAGCTATCAGAAAGTAAAAGTAAAATGGCTATAGGGAAACTTCATATATCAATATCATCGAAAATGTAAATAGACTGAACATACCTATAAAAAAAGGCACAGTGTAGCAGACTGGATCAAAAAATAAAACTCAACCATATGCTGCCTTCAAAAGATACATCTTAGCTATGAGGACAAATATAGACTCAAAATGAAAGGGTGACAAATGATACTCTTAAGCAAATGCATCCAAAGCAAAGCAGGTGTAGCTGTACTTATATCTGATGAAATAGACTTTAAGGTAAAAATGGTAATGAAAGAAAAAATGGACACTTTATAATAATGAGAGGTGAATATATCAAGAAGACATAACGCTTATCAATATATATGCTCTCAATCAGAGAAAACCAAATTATACAAAGCAAATACTAGCAGAAATAAAGGAAGAAACTGACAAAAATACATTTATAGTAGGGAAGCTAAATATCCCACTGATGCTATGGATAGATCATCCTAACAGAAAATTAATACAGAAATATCAATCTTAAGTGACACATTAGACCAATTGGACATAATCAACATTTCCCAAACCTTTCATCCCATAATACCAGATTATACATTCTTCTCTAATGCACATGGATATTCTCAAGGATAGACTGACTATATGCTAGAACACAAGCTAGCCTCAACAAATTTAAGAAGAATGAAATCATACCAAGTATATTCTTTGAGCACGATGCTTTGAAACTGGAGATCAACTGCAAAAAAAAAAGCAGAATAAAACCCCACAAATATATGGAGATTAAACAATATGCTAATAAAGAATGACAGGGTCTGAAAAGAAAGTAGATATCAAGAGATACATAGAAACAAAGGAGAATGAAAATACAACATATCAAAACATTTGAGATACAGCAAAAGAGATAATAAGAGGAAAGTTTATATCATTACAAGCCTATTTTAAGAAACAAGAAAGATCTCAAATAAAAAACCTAACATTTCATGTTAAAAACTAGAAAAAAAGAACAAACGGAGTTCAAACAGTAAAATGAAGGAAATAATAAAAATTAGAACAGAATTATGAAATTGAGAACAAAAAGACAATAGAAAAATGAATGCAACAAAGAACTGAGTTTTTAAAAAGATCAATAAAATTAACAAACCTCTGGCTAGACTCACTAAGAAAAAAAAGAAAAAGGACACAATTAAACAAAATCAGAAATAAACGAGAAGTTATGACAGATACCACAAAAAGGATTATACAAGAATACTATGAAAAATTATATGCTGCCAAATTTAATAACCTAGAAGAATAAACAAGTTCTTAGAAATATAAAACCTTTTTAGAATGACTCACAAAGAACTGGAAAGTTGAGATAGATAAATCAACAGTATGAAAACTGAAACAATCATGAAAAACCTCCCAAAAAGTAAAAGTCCAGAACTAGATGGCTTAACTAGTGAATTCTACCATTCAAAGATGATTTAATATTTGTTCTTCTCAAACTTTTCCAAAATATTGAAGAAGAGGCAATACTTTCTAACTTATTTTATGAGACCAACATTACCCTTATATCAAAATTCAGTAAAGGTAACACACACACACACACACACACACACACACACACACACACAAACTATAGACTAATATATCTGATAAATACAGACTCAAAAATTCTAAAAAAATATATTAAATACAACACATTAATAAGATTATACATCACGTTCAAGTAGGATTAATTCCAAAAACACAAAGATGGCTCAACATATGTAAATTGATTAGTGTGATACAATATGTAAACAAAATAAAGAATAAGAATTATATGATCATATCAATAGATTCAGAGAAAGCATTTCTCAAGATACAGCATCCATTTATGATTAAAACATATAGTAATATGAGTGTAAAATAAAATTACCTCAACATAATAAAGGTTATATATGACAAACTTTCAGCTAATATCATGCTTAATGGTGAAAAACTAAAAACCTTTCCTCTAAGATCAGAAACAAGCCAAGGCTGTCTGCTATTCCTATTTTTATTCAATATAGTATTAAAAGTCCTAGCTTGAGGAATCAGGCAAGAGAAAGAAATAAAAGCCAACCAATTTAAAAATGAAGAAGTCAAATTTTACTTTTTACAGATGACATGATTCTCTATAGAGTGACCTTTAATAAATGCCATTGGGATTTTGATGGGAATTGCAGTAATCTGTATTTTGCTTTGGGTAATAAGGTCATTTTAACTATGTTGATTCTTGCAACCCATGACCACAGAATATCTTTCTATTTCTTTGTCTTCTTTAATTTTTTTTAATAATGTCTTATAGGTTTCAGTGTATAGGTCTTTCACATGCTTTATTAAGTTTACTCTTATGTATTTTATTATTTTTGTTACAATGGCAAAATAATTTTTTAAATTTCTTTTTTTGAAAATCATTGTTAGTGTATAGGAATGCTATGGATTTTTCTACATTGATTTTGTATCCTTAATCTTTATTGTATTCATTTATTGTTCCTAATAGGTTTTTAGGTGAGACTATAAGTTACTCTATAAAGAATCACAAAGGACGCTGAATAGCCAAAGTCATTCTGATAAAAAGAACAAGGCCAGAGGAATTACTCTGCCTGACTTCGTATGATACTACAAAGTGACAATATCAAGACAACAAGGCATCGGCAGAAAAACAGACACACGGATCAAAGAAACAGAACTGAGAGCCCAGAAATAAACTCCCATACATATAGGCAAATAATTTTTGACAAAAGAGCCAACAACATACAATGAAGAAGGAAAAACCTTTTTAATAAATGGTGTTGGGAAAATTGAAAAACTACATATAAAAGAATAAAACTAGACTGCTATCTATTACCGTAAACTGAAATTAACTCAAAATGGAACAAAAACCAAAATATAAAACCTGAAACAATAAATTGCATAAAAAATAAGTACTAAACTTGAACTTTGGATTTAGAGAGGATTTTATTAATTTGACCTCAAAGGCAAAGGAAGTAAAAGAGAAAAAATGACTATATCAAACTAAAAAACTGTACAGCAAAAGAAACCATCAACAAAACAAAGAAGCAATGGGCTGAATGAGAAAAGATATTTGCAAACAATGTCTCTGATAAGTGGCTAATATATAAAACATACAAAGAATTTATACAACTCAATAACAAAGTAACAAAAAATCCAATAAAAAAATAGGCAGAGGACCTGCACAGACACTTCTTCGAGAAGACATACAAATACCCAACAGACATGTAGAAAAGATGCTCAACTTCACTAGCTATTAGGAAAATGCAAAGCAAAACCAAAAGACATCACAATCCACACCTGTAAGAATGGCTATCATCAATAAGATAAGTAATAACAAGGGTTGGAGAGGTTGTGGTGAAACAAGGAACCCTGTTACACTGTTAGTAGAAATATAAATTGGTATGACCACCAATTTCTCAATAAATTAAGATTAACCTATAATCTAGCAATCCTTCTTCTGGATCTATCCCCAAATTTTGAAAACATGTATCTATAAAGATACATGTACCCTGACATTCATTGCAGTATTATTCATAGTAGCCAAGACATGGAAATAACCCAAGTGTTCTCTGATAAAGAGATGTGGTACATATATACAATGGAATATTACTCAATCCTAAAAGAAGATAAAATACTGCCATTTGCAATAGTATGAATAGATCTTGATAATCATGCTAATCAAAATAAGTTGGTCATAAAAAGTTGAGAACCATATAATTTCACTCATATGTGTGATATAAAACTGAAAGCAGCAAACGAGTAAGACAAACAAGCAAAAACTCATAGACACAGACAACAGTTTAGTGATTACCAGAGGGAAAGTGGGAAAGGGTGTAGCTGAAGGCAAAAGGGGGTCAAATAAATGGTGAAAGAAGATTTTACTTTAGGCAGTGAACACACAACACAATACATATGAAATATTGATGAATTATTGAATTATACACTTGAAATCTATATAATTGTATTAGCTACTGTCACCCCCAAATTTTAATATAAAAATTAAAACATTCTAAAAAATAAAATAAATAAAAATAAGTAAATGTGCAATCAAGTCCATTTTATATTCAACGTTTGAACTCTGTTATTTTATTTTATATTAACTTTACTTGGTCTTAGGGTGTGTTTAATGAGTATACATGATAGTCATTTTTATACAATCTCTCTGTAGTTTACTTTTAACTGCTTTTGATAATTAGGAAGTCTTGTAATTTTGATCTAGGCTGACCGTTACTCATCCATTTAATATTCTCAGTCTTTTTTCACTTCATGCAATATTTATTGGTTTTCACCTATTGTACAATAAATTTAGCTTGTAATAACTTTCTCTTTTTCCTATTCCTCTTTTTCACCATTTAGTTTTTATTAATTGTATTCTATTTCCAAGTTATTATTTTATACTCTTGAATATATTTAAGCCTTTACAATTTTGCTTGAAAGTTTTCAATGATTCTCTTTTATTCCCTTCTCTGACCTATAAGATCATCACCAGGTTTCATTTATACTGTTGTCCAATTCTTTACATACTTAGAGTTTTCTTATTTCTAATTTATGTGAGCACATTTTCTACTTCTGCCTTTCATTTTAGTTGCAGATCCACATGCACATAAATATATACAATCCTTAAAACTGTTCTTACTGATTCCCTCACTGAAACACACACAGAGTCATATTTCACTTAACAAATATTTTAGTAATGGCAAATGGGTATAAAATTTTGTGAAACATTACATATTTAATACCATTTTTCAAGATTTGATTATTAAGGAATCATAATGCTTAACTAGATATATTATTCTCAGGTCACTTTTTTTCTTGAGTATATTTTATATATTTTTCTGATATTTAAAAAAATAATTTATTTTTTTGAATTATAATTGGCATATAATATTATATTAATTTCAAGTGTACAACATAATGATTATATATTTAAAGGATTTATGAAGTAATCACTCTGATAAATCTAGTACACATCTGATATCATGCATAGCTATTGCATTATTTTTTACTATATTCCTTCTATGCCCATGACTATTTTATAACTACCAGTTTGTACTTCTCAATCCCATCAACTTTTTCACCCTAACCTACAAGACTCTTCCTATCTGGCCACCATTAAAATGTTCTCTGTATCTACGAGTTTATCTCGATTTTATTTGTTTATTTTGTTCTTTAGATTCCTCATGTAAGTAAAATTATATGGCATTTGTCTTTCTCTATTGAACTTACTCCACACAGTACCACACCCTCTAGGCCCACCCATGTTGCTGAAGATGACAAGATTTCATTCTAGCTGTCTATTTGTTTGTTTAATGACTGAGTAATATTTCATTGTACATATGTACCACCATCCATTTATGACGAATACTTATGCTGCTTTTATATCTTGGTTATTGCAAATAATACTGTGATAAACACGTAGATGCATATGTCTTTTTAAATTAGTGTTTCGAGTTTCTTTGGATAAATGCTCAAAAGTATGATTATGAGTCCTTCTTTGTCTCTAGTTATAGCCTTTGTTTTAGAGT
>PVKZ01005723.1:0-11490 GCA_004027375.1 Macroglossus sobrinus
TCTCTCTCTCTCTCTCTCTCTCTCTCTCTCTCTCTCTCTCTCTCTCTCTCTTTCTCTCTTTCTCTTTCTCTCTTTCTCTCTTTCTCTTTCTTTCTCTGTCTCTCTCTCAGACGCCACGAAGGGCAGCTCCTTCCCAGCTGGACGGAGGGTCGAGGTGGACAAACCGACGGCAGATCATGGTGACACAGCAATAATACTTTGTTGGGCTTTTCCTAAGGGACAGCAGCCGCTCGGACACCCACCGCCGTGTCCCTCCGTGGATCGGTGGCGCCCGCAGGAGCCAACGGCACAGTGAGAAATCGGGAGAATGAGACATCGCGGAGGTGACACCTCACCGGCTCTTCGCGCTGTCCCCCTCACTGTTGATATTCTGGGAAATCTTTCGTGTAAATACTGGGGACTAGGACGATGTGGGTGTGAGTTTCCGCTGTGCAGCCTGGGTGCTCTCCCCCGCAGACACTCTGGCCTCGCAGAGTGGCTGTGAGGGTCACGGGGACCTTTTACGTGACACTGCTCTGTCGGCACCAAGGCGCTGTACGGGGCAGCGGTGACTGCTGTGGCATCCGAGAGAGTTTCTGACTCCGGGTCCCCCGAAGCTCACAGCTGGAGGGCTCCCGGGAGCCCGCGTGTCGTGTTTGGACGGGGACACGGGACGGCCAGCCTCCTCCTTGCACCTTCTGAAGACGCTCGCCGGGGGCTCTTCCCCAGGGTCTTCGTAAGTATCATGTGAGAGGCACGAGACCTGCGGGCCGTGTCACCTGAGGTGCGCGCAGGTGAGCCGGAGGCAGGAGGCAGGAAGCAGGACCACACACACACCTGCGAGCGTGGACACCTGCTCTTCCCCCGTCCCCCAGAATGAAGCTGTGTGACACCTGCCACCCCCCTGGCTGCTCGCTGGGGGGCTGGCGGGGGTGGGGCCACATCCAGTCGGAGCCACCGAGAGTCCCCGACACACAAGCTGTCACCTGACTCTGCCTTCGGTCCTAGGTGGAACAGCCCGGCTCGCGTGTCACCTCCCCCAGGACGCTCGCCCCAAAGGGACAAGCCCCGTGCTCTGCGATGTCACGCAGGCCACCGCGTGCCGTCACTCGCGAAGGTCTCCGGTGACACGTCCTAGCCCCTGCTGACGGCAGGGTGGACTGAAGCGGCCCATCCATTTTCGCCAAACTACGTGGAAGTGATTACAGCAGGGCCTTTTTTAAATAAAAACTTAAAACAGAAGAGGGGGCGTGGACAGAGGCAGCCGTCTGCCGTCTGGGGTCCACGTGCTGACGAGCCGTGCGCACACGGTCCCCGCGCTCCTTTCTCTGCCGAGCGACTGACAGAGATGACAACTGTCCTGGGACGTTCTCCCCCGTCCGGGCAAACGATGTCCGCGCGCTACTCTGAAGCCACCTGTGGGACCTTTGCCGGACACACAGGGCAGCTCGGCCCCGGGGCCCGTGGCTCTCCTGGCGCCTGCGACGGCCACGCCCACGGCTGCCTGCTCCCGAGGTCGCCGTCCCCGCCTGGCTGCCTCCTGCCCCTGCCCCTGCAGGTCCCACGCAACTGCTTCCAACCGGCTTTCAGAACCCACGCCTTTCACGTGCCACGTCGTCCCCTCACGTGCCACGTCGTCCCCACACGTGCCACGTCGTCCCCTCGCGTGCCACGTCCTCCCCTCGCGTGCCACGTCCTCCCCTCGCGTGCCACGTCCTCCCCTCGCGTGCCACGTCCTCGCCTCGCGTGCCACGTCCTTCCCTTGCGTGCCACGTCATCCTTTCACGTGCCACGTCTCTCCCTCACATGCCACGTCATTCCCTCATGTGCCACTTCATTCCTTCACGTGCCACGTCATTCCACACAGATGAAGGAGCACGGGGGGCGTGCGCGTCAGGCTCACGATGTGAAACCTCCTTCACCGAAATCATCAGGAGGCAGAATCCACGTTGCAACCCCACGAACTCTTCTAACGCTGAAGTTTCTTCACGGAGGACTTTTCAGAAGGTGTCCACGTGATCAAGATCTTCTTTGTTTTTTCTTAAAGGGACAGTGAGACCAGTCTGAGCTGAGCGTCATCAGCGCTGCCTTCTGCTGTTTTATTACTTCTTCTCGCCATTCCCTGCATGGTCTTCAGTGCGTCATCTCTCATAGCGCCACAGTCTCTGACCTGAGCCACAAGTGTGTCAGATGCGATTGGGCATCGAAAGGTGGGTGTCCGAGATCGGGTTTCCTGGGAGCGGGGGCTGCCGTGGGGTGTCCGTGCGTGGACATATTGGGGGGGGGGATGCTCTCAGAGGGGAGCAGCAGCAGGAGCTGAGCTGGGCCATGATCTCAGCTGGCCCCTCGCAACGCTCTGCAGAGCCAGCTGATCCGAGCAGGGGGCTGGCCTCCCACCCGCCCCCCGCGGCACGGAGCCCGCGGGCAGACTCGGCCCTCGTCGAGGGGGAGGGCGCCCAGAGGCCAAAGGCTCATCTCCGAGGGGGAGCAGCTGCAAACCATTAGCAGCTGATTCGGGAGGCGGGCAGCGGCCGAGGCCAGGGACAGAAAGGTCACTCACAGCATCTCATGAGAAGCAACTGCCGTCTAGAACCTGTTTTCAATATTTTACCAAATCCAGCGGACACGGCCCACTCTCCTAAGATGATGGCGCGGACACAAGGACAACGAGGAGAACGTCCCCTCTCCCAGCCCCCTCCCCCCGCCCCAGGGGCACGGGTGACGGCTGCTCACGGCAGCTGGGAAGACTCCTGGTTTCCCTCTAACGGAACGGAGAGAACTGGGCTGGACTGAACAAGAGCCACACTCAGACTTCGGGTCCAGGAGACGCGAACGGGCACAAGCTCGGTGAAAAGGTGGCCGCGGTGGCCCGCGTGCCACTTCCCTGCTCCTGTCCGTCCTACAGAAAACATCTCCTGATGATAATTACGGACGGACATGCGTCGCTGAGTGTTGCCGCAGGCTCCCGCCCCCTAAACCATGTGCGAGCCAGACTTGGGGACGGTGACAGCAGTGCCTGCGTGGGGACCCGTCTGCGTCACGGTTCATGCCACAAGCACCCCCCCACACACACACGGCTCGAACTTCTCCCTCCCCCTTAGCCTGGAGTCCCACACTCACGCAAGGGTGCGAGACGAAGCTGGGGAACCCCTCGCAAAGAAACACAACGACCTCGTTTACAGGTAAGTGTGCAAACACGGTCACCCTCGCACCGACGACATTCTGATTTTTCCGTGTACGCCTCCAAACACACATACGTGTACAGGAGATCCCGTATGTGTGCTCATGTTAATACAAAATATAAACAAATACGTATACACGCAAACGTATACAAATGTATACAACGTATACACATATGTTTTCTTCCTGTAATGATACAGAGAAGAGAAGTGAACGCATCCAAAACTGTTTCCCAATGTGTCTTTAACATGTTCTACGATGGTTACAAAGAGTCAGACTTTTCAATCACGTTCAAGGGCAAAAAAAAAAAAAAATAGGAAAAAAAAAAGCTATATTAAAAATGTGAACATTTGCCGTGAATACCTTATTGTTTCATGTGGGTCAAACTCAGACATGCTTGGACACCGAGCCAGCGAGCCGGAGACCCAGAGCGGAGGACAGAAAGGCCACCCGAGGATGCCGTGTCTCCCTCGTGAGTCTCCGAACGGAAAAGTCACCTCGTGGCAAGTGACACAGCAGGAATGAGGACACTCGCCACCTAACCCCTCATGCAAACGCCTCTGAGCTGCTGCCAAGGGTTTCGGACGCCTTAATGGTTTGTTTGCTCCGGCTCGGAGGAGAAGCTGGTTCTGTGAGGAGGAGAGCTAATCACCAGCTTAGTGATGGTCTCTTCTGCCAAAACAAACAGCTCCCCGTGACTGCATGGAAAGGCCTCTGTCTGATCTGCCCCCAGGCACCTCGACGAGCCTATTGGCGGCGCTTTGCGGGGTGCATGATGTCCCCTTAAGCACAAATCTCGTGGCACGAATAGAATTCTAGACATTGAGGGCCCTGGCCGGCAGCAACGTGCTACTTAATGTTGCCATCAGATGCTACCCGCGTCTCCCTCCCGTGCCGTGTCCCCAAAGGCTGGCGAAGAAGCAACACCCTGTCCTCCTCGAGGGCACAGCGGCCGCCGTGGTCCCTCCGGCCCCATTCTCTGGAGCCTCCCCCTTTTTGGGAAAAGCCAGGCAGAGAAAGAGGAAGCCCCAGGCCCGCGGACACCGCGTGGAGTGCCCTCACCTCGGGCTCCCCAGCCAGCTGCTCCGCTGCTGCCGCCACCAGGAGCAGAAGCCAGGGGGTGACGGCCGTCCAGCGCTGTGCGTGTGCCCACGAGCACGAGAGAGGAAGCTTCCCCCCTCTCAAATCAGGGGAGATTCAGCTAAGAGGAGGCAGAGCTGTCCCAGGCACCGTCTCCCTCCTTTCCCTGTCCTCGTCTCTAAGCCGCTGGTGACGTCGATTGAGAAAGTGAGCGTGGGGGGGGGGGGTTATTCCCAAGTGAGCAGAGGCGAGCACCGTACCCTTGCACACGGCGACACACGAGGTGGAAACTCCACACGCCGAGTGCGTGCGGCCCCTTCCGAGCGCTCGGCGCCCTCGACGGGCAAAACCCAAGCCAGGGCCAGCCTCAGGGACGCACGGCCGGTGCCCGTGGCCGTGCGCGGGAGGGCAGCCGCGCCTGGGGTTCACCGCCGTGCGGGGGCCACCCTGAACCTCTCACTGCTTTTATGTTCGAGTCTGTGATTCGTGCGTGGAGTCCGGCGGGATATGGGAGCCGGCTGGGAGGCTTGGCAGATGGGCTCATGCGTGATGCCCCCTCAGGAAAGGTTCTTGGCTCCCCTCCCCCCCGGCACCCTAGCACCCCAGTCCTCGCCCAGCCTCTCCCTCCTCACTCCCTGCCCACCCCCCAAAGCCCTGTGACACTCTGCGCCCGGCCCCGAAGCGTCCCAGAATTTAGGGGCTGCCGTCAGCCCATGCCGGGGGCACCATGCTGTGTCTGTGGGCGGCCGGCCTGAGCCCGAGCGTCCACGGGAAGAAGCCTGTCCCCCATCCCGTTCCTGACACCCGCACCTCGCTGGCTACCTGAGGACGCTGCAGCACCCCTGGGGGCCGCCTGTCCGCTCCGGTTGGAGGGGACACCCCCGCCTCAGCTCCCTGAGGCTCCGTCCGGAACAAAGCAGCGGGCACTGCTCCAGCAGCTGGGGGTCATCCCCGAGGGCACACCCGTCCCCCGCGAGGGTCCACACGCATCCCGCAGAGCCATGCCTGGGGCGCTGTCGTGGGGGGTCCCTTCCTGCCTCCTCCCCAGCTCCCCGAGTCTGGCCTCCGCTTGTCCCTGCAGCCCCATCAACGCAGCCTTCAGGGACGAGCCCGGTGATGCCGGGGACCCCCCACACAGCGGACACGCCCTCACATGCGCACGGAGCCCTGACACCCCACGACGGTAAGGTGGGCGGTAACATCTACGCCCGGTTAAGACTTGTTCCTTCCCGAGGACGGCGGGGAACGGCGGCTGTGAAACACCACGGCCAGCTGAGCGCGGAGGCCGCGGAGGAAAGGAACCCCCATATGTATTCTACTTTCTTCTACAACTTTTTTTTTTCTGGCCCTTTGAACCACGGACCACGGTTCCTCGTTTTCTGCGGGGCCCCTAAGAGCAGACGGGAAGCCGGGAAGTAAATGAACCAACTAACCAGAAAAGTCCTGAAAAGAGACAGAAACAGCCGGGACCCGTGGCTGTCCTCGCGGGGACCCAGCTCGGCGGCCTGTGAGCTGTGTCTCGGGGCCACTGTCCTCAGCATCCCCGTCCTCAGCAATGACAGGGACCAAAGCGCACCTTCGTGTCCCTTGCGCATGCAGCCGGCGCTCAGAAGATGACCTCGAGCAGCCGCTGGCCCCAAGGAACCCTTGGGTGAGGGTGGGCGCATTCTGACCGCCCCTGCCGCTCCCTCCACGCTCACCTCACTGCGCAGCTGCGGGCCATCCACCGCGCGCAGGAGACGCTGCGCGGTCAGGAAGGCGACCAGCGCGCGCCACGCGCCTGCAGAGAGCCCAAGCCTGGTGCGGGGCAGATGCGCCTGGCTCCGAACTCACCGGCCCGCTGCGTACCGCGTGCAACCCAGAGCTCGCCTCATCCCGCGGATGCGGGGATGCCCGTCCCGCCACCTCCGCCGCGCGGTTCCACGCACAGGCGTTGGTGAGAGGTGCGAACTCGACCCCGCAGCGCTGCGCACGCCTGCACGCAGCCTCGCGGAGCCGCACGCGGCCACCCTGGACCGGCACGCAGCGGTGAAGTGAGGCAGTCGGGAACCCCTCCGCCTTTCGTCTGAAATTCTGGGCTCCTGCGGGCCGAGGCGGCCCAGGCGACACCCGTCCGCTGTCCCGCAGGCACGCCATCAGCACTGAGACCATCTCCGGCTTGGAGGCAGGGTGACAGCCACATGGCCGAGGCGGGAGCCGAGCCCGCGCGCAGACGCGGGGGCATCACGTGAGCACAGTCTACCTGCAGACCTGCTGCGGGGCTCGCAGGCCTTGGGGGCCTGGGGACCGCTCGGAACGGGGGTTCCTGCTGGCTTTTGGTCCCCACTGTGAGCGCGTGGGCGGGGTCCTTCCTAGCCAGGTCCTGCGGCTTCCACACCGGAGCCCACGCCCTCGGCGGGCCAGCAGGCCTCGGGCCAAGCTTCAAACATCCTTCCAAACGCACCGGGACCTGGGCTAGACACTCAGGAACGCGCGACTGGTCCAGAAACACCCTTGTGTGCCGGCGCCTCCCTGCGCAGGCAGGCGGGGCGGGGTGCTGGGACTCCCCCCAACCCCGGGACGCGCCCCGCGGAAGGGGAAGGACCCCGCCCACTAATAACCGCCCCATGCGCAGCTGGGACGAGTTGGCCGCCGCCCCCCCGCTCCTCCACGTTCCCCCATGATTTGTAAAAGGGGGGCGGGACCGCGGACCTTGACTTCTATGAGGAGAATGTGCCGCTGTCTTTTCTGATCTTAAGAAAGCCTTAATCCCTGCAATTTAGATCAATCGGATCCCGTGAGGACAGGGTAGCGGTACACTGTGGCTTCGCAACTGATGGCAAAAGCGGCCGTTCTTAGGGGCCTGGCGGTAATTTGCAGCGTATGTCACCGCAGCTAATTAAAACGTAATAGCGATTGTCCCGGCACCGGGCGCCCTGTCAGCAGTTTCTCTTCCGGAGAGAGCCCGCGCCAGGGGACCGCGACAACAGCCTTTCATGGGGACGGGCTGGCTCTGCGCGGCTCCTTGAGCCGCCGCGACTGTTGAACAAATAAATTACAGCAACTGACAACTCCGCACAAAGCAACGGGAAGAGAAAGGTGCTCTTTCCGCGGGGAGTGGGCCGCCCTGCTCCGTCGTCGTCTGCTCTGTCGTCGGCGCGGCCACGGGGTGTCCTGCGGGGCCGCGAGTGGCGCCGCTGGCGCTGGGGGGCCGGGGACGAGCCCTGGGGGGGGGTGTCACCGCGGGGGACGAGCCCTCCAGCGCAGGGCTGTCAGTTTCTCGTAAACCCGAAGGCCACGGAGATCCGCCCCAAACTCCGCCGTCCTCGCCATCATCTCCTCTCTCAGCGTAATGCCAGGTCCCCGAGAGAGAGGGTCCCCTCTCCCCGTCCACAGAGGGCAGAGGGCTCGGCTTAGCCCCAAGGGGGCCCTCCCGCCGCACCCCGCCCCCTCCCGGCCCGCGCAGTCGCGCCTGCCGCAGAAGCGGGGGTCTCCGCACAGGCGAGCGGCTAAGGATGGGGGCGACAAGGCTAAGCAGAGGACGACGGCGCGCGAGGGAAATGAGCTGTCCCCACGGGGGAGGCAGCTGCGCGCCGCGCCTGGGCTGAGTCCCGGAGTGAGTCCCGTGCGCCCCCGCCCCCCGGGACCGCACGCAGGCCCCGCGGGGGTCCCCGCCACTGTGGACCCCGTGCACAGGGCCAAGCGCGCGTCTCCGGGAATCTCCCACACGGCGTCGCGTTCCCCCGTGCCCGCACGCGCCCCCCACCCTCAGGCTCTCGGGGCTGGTCGCGGAGCGACCCGGGACCCTCCCCGCAGCCTCCCCGCGGCGCCGGGACCCACGACCCGGCCCCAGCGCCCCGCCTGGGCCCCGGAGCGTGGCCCGCGACCTCCCGGCCAGAGTGCGGAAGCCTCACGCGACAGAGACAAAGTGTCGCGCCGCGGGCACCTGCGGGGCTGGGCGCGTCGCGCGGGTCCCCGGGCGCAGCCGGGCGCGCCTCCCCAACTCTCCCGCTGCGCGGGCGGCGCGCCCGGGGGTCCCGGAGCGCCAGGGAGTCCGCGGGAGTCGCCCGCGTCCCGGGACAGGAGCGAGCCCACCGTAGGGACCCCGCCTTGGCTTCGCCGCCGGGGAAGAGGGGGCTGGGGGACGATGCTGTCGCCTTCCTTTTCCTTTCGGGGGCTGGAGAGGAGGGTCTGAGCCCCCCCCCCCCCGGACTGTGACGCGCACGCCCGGAGGGCCAGGGACCCGCGGGGCGCGAGGGGCGCGGGGTGTGCGCGCGGGGGCGGGAGGCGCGCGCCCCGGGGCGCCCCCCGCTCGGCGGGCAGCGGCGCCGCGAGGCCCCCCGGGGGCGCGCGCGGCGGTCCCCGTACCTGCGAGCGCTGGAAGAAGGCGGACATGCGCGTGATGTGCAGGCTCAGGCACCGCGACGCGCAGCGGGCGCGCTGGACGCTGCGGGCCGACAGCGCCTCGTCCAGGCGCCGCGCCGCCGCCGCCGCGCCCGGGCCGGGGCCGGGGCCGGGGCCGGGGCCGGGGCCGGGGCCGGGGCGGGCCGCCAGGCAGCCCCCGGAGGCCGCCAGCCACAGGCAGAGGCTCAGGGCCGCGCCGGGCGCCCCGGGCACCATGGCTGCGCGTCGCGGGCGCGGGCGCCGCGCGCTGGCTCGGGCTCCCCGATCCGCGCCGGGGCGCGCACTGCCGGGGACCTCGCGGCCGCCGCAACTCGCCCGGAAAGTTCAATCATTCAACTCCCGCCCCGCGCGGCCCCGCGGGGCGGGCCCAGGGGGACAGGCGGCCGCGCCATTGGCTGGAACGAGAGTGAGTGACAGGGGGGCCGGGCCGAGGGCCGAGGGCCGTGGGCCGGTCTTTCAGCCCCGGCGGCTGGAAGGGAAGGCCACAGGGACCGGGTCCCCCACCCCGGTGCGCCCCTCTCCGGGGGGGAGGGCGAGAATCGCCCTGCCCCCACCTGCCCCCACCTGCGCCCTCATGCAGGTAAACGTCAGGTGTGCGCCGCGCCGGGCCTGGGCTGCGCGCTGCTCCTGCTGTCCTGGGAGGCGGGTCTGGGACGCCCCCCACCCCCACTGCGCGTCAGGACTGCGGAAGGGTGGACCCCGCACCCCAAGGTGCGCGCCGCCTCCCCAGCTGCTCCCGCGGGCGCTAAACTTGGGCAGACTTGCCTTTTTCTTCTTCCCAAGTCGTGGCAAAGGACGAGGACAGAAGCCACAGGGGCACAGCAGGCGACAGAGGCCGGGCGCGCACCTGTGGCTGGCACGGCCTCCCTCATCTCCCCTCCCCCATTTCTTCTATCCTTCCTCGTCCCTCCTGCTTCGTCCGTGTCCCCTCCCTCCGTCCAGCCCTCCCTCCGCTTCCCTCGTCCCGTCTTAGTCTGACTATTCCCGGGGGAAGCATCTGAGCACATGTTTTTAAAACGGAGCCGCCACAGCTTGTTCCCGCGGGCGTCTGTGTTTCTCGAGCCAGCCCTGCTCTGAGTGATTCCAAACAGAAACAAACCTTCCGGCAAGCCGCCTGAGTCACCCTTTCTCGCCCTGACACCGCCGCCACCCCGTCCTGTCTCCGCGGCACCCTCCCCAATGCTCCCGGCCCGGGGCCATGCCGGGCAGAGGGACGCAGTGAGTGGCCTCGATACACACACAGCACCTGTAAGAAACAAAGCTTTGTCCTCCGCCGAGCTCCGCCGCCGCAGTGATGGGGCCCCAGCCCCCCGCCCCTCGCAGGCCGCACACCCTGGAGAGCAGGGACATGACCCCCAAAGCCTGCGCTTGGGGCTTCGGGTTGTTTCCATGACACGGGCGAGTCACAAAGCCTCGCGTTCTGACGCAGAACAAGCGAGTGACAGGGCAGCCTACAGCTGTTTCCCATCCTCGCCCCTCCCCCACCCTGCGGCCCCCGCAGGCCTCCCCTCTGAAAGCTGGCCGCCTTCCTGCGGAATTATGGGGACAGCCATGTGCAGTCACCCCTTACCCCTGTGAGTCTTTCCCGAGCTCATCATCTTAGGCGTCACCCATCTTCACACCGCCAAGGCGGCAAGGCGGAGCAAATCCATAGCTCCGTGTGTGTTTCTCAATGGATTATTATTATTATTATTATTATTATTATTATTTTAAGTTCAGGGTCGTCTTCTTCCAAGGGATGGGGGGGCAGTGCTGGCCTCGTGGGTGTGTGACCTAGGACCTCCGTCTTCGAAGGGGACCCACGCGATTTAATGTTCTCCTGTCACGGGGTTGGATTTTATCCTGAGCAAGGTTCCAGTGAGGTAGGTCAGCAAAAGCTTATTACCGCGTCAGCCCCACACACATAAAACGTTCAGGCGTGCTGTCACGTGAGCTCAGTACTGCGTTTAAAAAGATGCTCAGGATTGCAAAGGGACATCTTCTGAGAGTGTCAGACATACTTAATACTGAGTAATGGGAAAGGAGGTGACCCCAAGTGGCAGGTGTGTAACGTCCCATGACAATTTAAATGGAGGAGCCACGTCGGATCGCGGGGATTGTCTTTGAAACATCGTCACTTCCATGTGGGAAGTTACAAACAGCTTTTAAATGTTCGCAGGGATCCATAAATTTTTTTTAAAGCAATGTGTGTGCTACTTTTATGGCGCCCGTGGCATATTCATTTCTGTGAATAAATGCATTTTATAATAAACCCTAAGAGAGGACGTCCAGTCGGTGGAACAGGGAGCTTGGGGTTCAGCGGAGACGGCCACCGTGTTATGCAAATGTTCACAGAATGCCCGTGGTTCCCCCTAGCTTTGGAATGACCGCTCACATCTTCTGTGATCAGGCCGGCCTTTTCCACCGCATGTAACTCTGCAGCTTAAAGTAACTTTCAAAAGGAAAACATTTTGGGGAAAGTCGGAAATAGGTGGGCCACGCACGCTTGGGAAACAGACGCCCACACTTGCCCAACTGCGTACGCGGTGTGCCCCGCGAGTCGGCACACGGTACACTCTAGAACTTTCTGCAGGACGGGGTAAGCCACAGGCTCAGCTGACGAGGACGGACCACGGGGGAGGAGAGCCTGAAGGGTGTGTTGAAGGAAGGACAGCTAAATAAATGCACAGCTGGCTGGCAGCCGCCAGGTGCGTCAGTAACCCTGAGCGTAGCACACCTGTCCTCAGCGTCACCTCGAACCCCCGGGTCTGAAGTCGTGTGAAGAGATGACCTCTGCCTGACTGCAGGTTGACTGAAGCAGACGGAACCCACGTCTGCCAGGGGGAGCAGAAAGAAACTCTTACTTCTGTCCTCGTGATCAGGGACAGA
>PVKZ01005723.1:11590-47429 GCA_004027375.1 Macroglossus sobrinus
TCCCGGAGTCCTTGGCATGGCCAGAACTCTGTGTGCCCACAGCTCAACCAGCACTGCTTGCCAAGTTGCTGGGTCTCAGCTTGGGTACGGCATCATCAATCTTGGCTTTGGCATTATAATAGAAGTCTCTAGAGACTAGCGGTATAGCAACATCGGCTAAGCGTGACCAACTCCCTCGTTCTATACTACTATAAGAGTGCGTTTTGAAAACAACACATTTGCTGGTGCCTTGTGCCAGTCCACCCAACCCTGTGTCCTGGTCTCTCTCATCCCACGCCGCCTCAGACCCCGGCGGGGATTGTTGCGCAGGACGCGACAACAGACGGGGACACGTGGCCGGCGAGGGCAGGCTGCGGGAGAAGCACACACAGACGAGGCCCTCAGTCGCTCGCAGCTTCCAGAAACTTCCCCGTGCTCTTTCTTGCTGTTTATTTCGGTTGTTCGATTTTGGTGTGTGTGTGTGTGTGTGTGTGTTTTCTAGCGGGGACTAAGATGCCCCTGGGGAGCTTGCTGCAGGCCCCCCGCGGTCAGAGCCCAGAGGTCAGTGACTCTGGAGAGGGACTCTGAAATCTCAGCTTTGACACACCGCCGCAGGCGCTTGGACACTCGGCGAACCAGGGGCTGCTTTACCAGGCAACCGATTCAGGAGACAGGTACCCTGTTAAAAAAGGAGCAGAGACTCCGATTGCAAACGCGTCGACCGTTCTGTTGAAAAGACCTTTTTTTTTTAGGTATTCGTGTTGCTATGGGTTGGACACACCCATCTATCTCTTAATAAACTTATCAATACGGTTTTTTTTCCTCCACTATATTTATCCAAAAACCGTCTTAGTCTCATTTCTTTTTTGGCCCCTGACTTGTCTTTTATTAAAAGGTTCTCTCCGGCTACGAGTGATGAGGCTCCAAGATGAAGGAGGCAGGAATGGATGGGCTTTGTCCGGTTCGCCCCTCTCGGAAAGGCACGTTGAGAACTCAGTCTAACAGTGAAGGAGACCGGTGGGGACCTCGATTGAGTCTTGAGCCGAATGCATCCCAGACCAGCCGCGATGGTTCATCGGGGACAAGGACGGGAGGGCAGGGGGCTCACGGAAGCAGGGTGCAGGGTGCATTTACCAACCGAACGAATACATATCAGCTTGACATCTTCCGTAATGGATTTCTGGAATTTTCCAGAATGGCGCTGGACCAATCTGGGGGCCCTAGCGGCCAATGTAACCATTTTTTTTTCTTTTTCAAATGCAAAACTGAGCTTCTTGCCCAGGGTCACTGGACGTGCTCCCTGCTTTGGGGGAGAGAGGAGCCACACCCGTTTTCGATGGTCTGCTTTCGTATATGACCTTGCTGCTCACGTTTCCTGTTTCGTGGTCCAGGACTGGTGCAGCAGATGACGCCTCTTCCTCCTCGGCGAGATGATAAAACCTCAGGTGTGGTATCTGCAGATTAGAGGTATCATTTTTATTAATCATCTCGGTGTTTACTAAAATTTTACAAAAAAATAGTATTCGAAATGTGTTGGCTGTTCCTTCTGCACGCTGAAGAATATTTTAATTAAATTGTAATACGTTTTTTGCAAAATATACCAAGAAGTGCCAATAGCGCTGTGTCAAGCTCCTACTATTTTGCAAGATTTTGTCTCCCCGCCCTCTTTCCGCCCTTCGGTCCGTCCATCGCTGCTAAATTTTTCTGCAGTCAGGGGGAGAGCCTGTTCTAGAATCGGGGATCGCTACGGTTTTTTGCTGTCACCGCCATAAGGACTAAAATGAAAAAAAATTACAAAGAAGAAGACAACGTATCGGCGTTTGCATGGTCACGTTCCGAGGATCAGCTGGATGGTGACGGGGGCGGTGTGACTGGCTTTGCTTGTCCCGACCCAGCGGCGGGTAACGCCTGTGACGGCCTCTGCTGCTTGTACTGTCTGAGTGAGCACAGCAGCCGGAGGTGACAAGGGAGGATCGTCGCGGTTCTCAAACCCAGGGGTTTCTAAAAATACTCAATGCCAGCGAGAGCCAACACGTGTCCCAGTGACCAGGCCTTAACTCCACTGCTGGCCGCAGTGCCGTGAGCAGTCACAAAGCGTCATCGCTGTCACCCCAGACTCAACCTACAAACTGTCCCCGTCGAACACCACACAGTAGCCCCCAAATGCAGGAAACTCTGTAAAACAGAAAAAGTATGTTTTTCTGTGTGTGTTTCTGATTCTCGAGCAGGACCCAAATATTCCTGGCTTGCCCCCCCAAAAAATACCTTTTGGGTAGCAGAAGCAAATTAAAAGGAATTGAAGGTACATAATTGTAACTAAACCTTAAATGACATAACTTTGACGGCAAACCTTCTCCTTCGCGTCTGACTGGCCTGGTTTTCATGTGCGATGCGTGCATTTTTTTTCCCCCAGTAAAATTCCTCTTTAAAATTCTGCACAATGAGACTTCTTCAAGCCTTTTTAAATGATCGTGTTTTCATTCTGATGTGGAGAGAAACCTGCAGGGGCTCTTCAGAAATATTGAAACTCTCTTCTGTTAAAAAGACTTAAAGTGGATTTTTCTGTGATGGTTTCAAGCCCATGGCAGTTTACACTGGGCCATGTAAATAGCTTAGACTTGGGAAGAGGCTTCAGAAAAAAATGTAAAAGGCAGCTTTGAATGGGAGACAGCGCCACACGCTGGCCGCATAGGTAAACTACGCAGGAACCCCCCAATTCTCCATCTATGAGAAACTATTTTTAGGGCTATAGCCTGAATCTGAATTAAATAATCAGGCAATATCCCCAGGTACCACCGAGTGGGTTAATCTGGCATGAACCGAGACGCAGGAAAGCTCCCCCACGTTTCGCTGAGCTGACTCAGAGAAATGAGCTGTGTCGTCCTCGGAGAATTTTTTCCTAGCGTTGAAACACTTCTCCAACTACGACAAACACACACGAAATGACCCAGGAACAGCCTTTCAACGCTCCCATGAAACCACAGAGGGGCAGGTGTACCACAGCACAGCTCCTGTCGGAAAGATCCGGAAAGCAAGGCCGCAGCTGCACAGACGTCACCAAATAGCCCACAGCTGTCAAAATAATACACTAATCGCTGAGATGCGTGCATTAAGGATCGACCTGACTTTACAGCAGCAAGAGAGCACACCTGTGGAAAGGTGACAGGCGGCAGGAGACCGTTTTTATAAAGCGAACGACAGCTAGAATGACAATGACTGCCTGGTAAGCTCGCGCGTGCACACATCTATACGAGGAAGATGAGGGAACAGTTGAGACAGAGCGCAGGGTCGTGGTGGCCAGCACGAGAAATGCGTGAGTGTACAAGTTTTCTCACCGGTGACAGAATTTGCTGGTGTCCCTGACACCACTAACGATGACTCACTAAGCGGCGAGTCGAACGTGCAGAGTGGGCCGTAGCCGGGACAGCCATGAAACTGTCCTGGGCCGGGAATTCTAACGTATCCGAGTCCGTGTCCCTGAAACGTAGTTTATAAATAGAAAGAAGCAAAAAGACCAGGGCCCCACACTGCGTGTTTATCCAAGCTGCAACTCGGGGTCCCACGTAATACACGACTCGAAGGATTCTTTTTTTGTTCTGGGTGCAAAGTCAGACCCCTGTTCAGAATGAGAATGCCATCTAAAATAAAGCCAAAGCCGGGACGCTGGGTGAGGACATTCATTCTCTGCAAACACCTTAATTCCGAGGCTGTGATTTCTCACACAGGGCGCTCGAACCCCCCGCTCCGCCCTGCTCTGTAGCCAGGGGGCTGGCCGCCCGCTGCCACCTGGCTTCACGAGCCTGCGACATGTTTGTGTGGCTGTCCGTCATTCATTTTCAACCTCTCGAGATTTCTCGGAGCTATCTCAGAAGCAAGTCCGCGACCGTCATCGCGGACTTACCCATCCCCTCGGGCGGGTGCATTCACGTCTGCTCTGCACGCGACACGGCGAGTCCGGCCACCGCGAGGTGTATGTGGAATATACATTGCAGGAAATGTGGGGGGGCCGTAAAAACACTGGGCGATGGGTGTGAGGGGGGTTTTCTAAGACGGGCGCACGCGTTCCCGCGGCCCACTAGGCATGCGTCCGATCACACGCACAGAGCTTTTTATGGGGTTCTTACGACGTGTGTGCTCGCAGCTGTGGAGTGTGCACTCTGCCCGTATATCTGCTCACGACGTGCTAGAGAGCGGCTTGAAACAGTTTCAGTTTTGTGACTGGGAATCTCGTCGCTGTATAAAAAAATCTCTCCCCCGCCCCCCCCCAGGGATCACTGCTTCTGCCGCCAGAACGTGGTCTGATATTTGAGCGAAAAGCGAGAAGATGCCGTTTTCCTGCTTTATAGTAAATTCTCGGAGAATAATCCAGTGGGCGATTGTGTCTTATGCGTACGCGGTGATGTTTGATGTGCTCTGTTTGCAGAAGGATCGCAGACGGTCGGATGAAAAGCTCGCTGGGACTTGATATAACTATTGAAAGTGCCGTAACGTAGTCGTGGGAGGTTTGACAAAGCTTAACGGCATTTCTGGGGGGGATTCTGTACCTTCCCGTTGCACCTGACACTTGTCAAGGAAGAAATCCAGAGTTGTCACCTCGCCTCGTACTTGGGTACTCATTCGACGGGAACCACCTCGCGAAGGAAATACCATCACCTGAGTCTGACACCTGGAGAAATTTTGGCTCAGAGGCACGAAACGATTTGCCCAAAATGCACGGAGGCTGAGTGGGGAGCTGTTACCCACACCCAGGTGTGGCTACCCCAAGGCCCGAGCCTTGTGCATCGAACCACCCGGCCCGCCCCTGTTTCTGAAAATAAAGTTGTATGGGGACGCAGCTGCTGCCGTTTATCTGGGCGCGGCCTCACCCCCAAAGGTCGCAGCTCCTGCCACCAGCCCTTGGAGGGGTTAGGTTTCCACGTGTGAATTTTGGGGGACAGAGGAGGGGGACACGTACATAGTCCAGCTATGACGCCGCCCTTTCTCACTGCCCCTGGGGCCGAGTCCTGCTGTGTCTTCCTTCTGTAAGATCCACCCCCCCCATCTCCGTGACAGCCGTGGTCCCGGCTTCCGCCAGGCGGCGAGGACCCTGGGTTTGGACGTCACCCCCGTCCTTCCTGCATCCCGCCCCTCGGAAGAGGAAGCAGAGCCGAGGCCTTTGCGGGTTGCCCTCTGCTTGGCCTCACCATCCCATACGGGCTGTTTCCTTTCTCCATCACCTTCCGTACGCACGCCCCTGGATTAAATCCGCGCTTACACACACGCAGAGAACTTGCCGTTCTCCTGGGAGATGCTGCAATTCTGTGTCTTCTGGTTTTCAGCGGGTGTCTTGGCAGGGAGCCCACAGAATGTGGACGCAGGCCGGGGCGGCTGGCGGGCTCACGGGGCGCCACATCATTACAGCAAATCACTCAGCGGCAGCTCGACACTTTTCCCAGATAAGCCCTGGTTTTATGGGTTTTCTTCATCGTCGTGGGCGCGCCATCCATCACCCTCCCGGGGACAGGCGCTGTGATCCGACGTACGCCGGAATCACGGTCATGTGTGGCAACGCCATTCGTCACGGGATTTTAATTCCACGAAGGGACACGTCAGCGTTATCTCTGCGTCCTCGTCCTAGGGCGTGCGTGGGGCCTGGAATGTCACTGTTAGCTGATAAATGCTCATTTAATCATAAAATGAATGGCCTGAAAGTATGAAAAAAATAACGCACATGAGGCCTTCCCCATTGCGGTGTGAGATAGCACAGAATTCTGGCCACGTGCGGGCATATGAATGAAGAAAAATCCCCCAAACTGGCAACAAAAATTTTTTTAAAAATTTTTTTAATTAAAAATAAAAAAGCACAGGCTAAGGATGAATGTTGTGCAGCCGTGTGTGACTCACAGGCCTGCTGATGGGACCACAGGGCACCTGGCCGGCCCAACCCCCAGCGACCATACGTCCGCTCACTGCCTCCAACACGGCCCCCGGCACCCCTGCCACAAGCAGCCGTGACCGACTGACATTCCGAGGGAGACGGGAATGCCGGGAGCTCGGAGCTCTGGAGGGCAGGTCGCCCGCGGGACGCTCGTTAAGGGCACCGGTGTTGAAGGGACAAATTCTGACGCAGATACGGGAGGACAGAGCGGGAGAGGGACGGGCACAGACGGCTAAAGGGGGCTGTCTTACCCCGTTGTCTGGGGGTCGTCGCCGGGCTTGACCCCGCAGATACGAGGAGCTGCCCGCGAGCGCTGGGCGTGATATTTGGAAAAGAGTAGACAGTGAGATTCTCTGTAGACACAGAGGAGACTGTACCTAAAATGCAGGTACCCTGTGTGCAGTGCGTGAAGCAGGCATTTCTCTGTAGGCTCTTAAAGATGACAGGGGCATGTGTGACCACGGAGCCGGGGAGATCGGAGACGTGTTTTGCCGGGTAATTTATTCCATCTGTACCCGAGAGCCAAGCAGATCTGATTTTTAAAAACCTAATAGCTCATGAAGGCCATAAGTCCCTGACAGTTCAAGAAAAAAAAAATAAAAACAAAACAAAACGGCAGCTTTCTGCTTGAATGGCGACATGAGATGTCCAGAAGGCACACGGATCAGTTCGATCAGAATCGATTTTCGCTCTGAGTCCCCATAAGCAATGTTCCCTTTCTAAACGGCGCCAGCATCTGCTGGGGTAATTTATCCGTGCGTGTAGCGCTAGTCCATCGCGAGAATCTCTCTCTAAGACATCTTCCTCCGGCACACGTGTTCTCTCGTTGCAGGGTGGAGGGTCGTAATAACCAGGTGACCTGTTGGGGCAGGCACAGCTGGAGGCCAGGTAAGATTCATTTATCGTGCGTCCGTCTCGAGGCAAGTAGGCCGATGGCTGGGTGAACGTCACCGTTTAAAATAGCGAGGCGCCGAGCCGTGAACTACCTGAGCTGTCTTATTTTGTTCCACTTGATATATTTTTAAGTGATAGGAGCCCAAAGAGATTTAATGCGTTCGTTAGCAAATAAGTAAAAAAAAAAAGTTTCCGGTTAATCCACAGAAAATGGAAGCTGGAATGAATTTCGAAACGTTTTAACGAAGTAGATGGACTTAATTCTCCTGTTTGTTCAAACACGGAGAATGAAGAGCTGCTGCTGATTTGACATTCGTTGTTTCGAGTGCGCACGCATTCACGAAGCAATTGTTCGCTGAGCGTCTTCTGGGAACACGCCGGGTTCCAGACGCGAAACTGTGAGTCCCATACACGTCTCTTCCCAAGGGTGACAGTTTTGCAAACAGCAGACGCAGTGTATAGTTTGAGAAGTGGAGGAGCAAAGGAGCTGCTTTGTTTGAGGACCAGAGACGAGGAGTTCCAGAAAGCGGGGAGTACAAGGAGATGTTTGACCCAAGCCTTTCATGAATCGGCGGGCGCTCGCCGTAGCTGGGTGGCAGAGAGCAGAGTGAAGACGGAGGCTACAGCAGGTGGGATTGGTTGGTAAGAATCAGCCACGTGCATCATTGCCCATTTGTTCCTAGGTAAGACACTCAGTGGGCCCCACTCCTCTGTGCTGACATCCGTTACATGGAGCGACGAACGATACTTACTTACTTTACGGTCGATCGAAAGGATCCAATGAGACCATCGATTTTCAACGCTCAGCACGTGGCCCCTGAATACCGACCGTGTTCCAGCTGCGTGGAAGCCCCCTGCTCGTCCTCCCAGGGTGGATGGGTGCTCCTCTGTCCTCCCGTCCTCTCCCCAGAAAAGGACGAAGTTGCTTCGTGGACAAGAAAATGGACCTTCCGCTCCGATTATGGATGCGAAGCCATCCGAAGCTGCCTAGACTGTTCATGATGCAGTGATTGTTCTGTTCTAGGATTTATCATTTTAAGTCTCTCTCTCTCTCTCTCTCCCCCTTCTCTCTCCCTCCCTTCCTCCTTCCCTCCCTCCCTCTCCCTCTCCCTCCCTCCCTTTCCTTCCCTCTTTCTCTCTCTCTCTCTCTCTCTTTTATTTTTTACCTTGTCTTTTACCCGTAAAGGGTTTACTCCTGGCACCCAGGCATGGATGGCTGCCCTCCTGGGCTCAAGTGACACCGTTGAGCTGTAGGGAGAACGTGGTGGCAAGTCCCTGCTCACGTGCTCTGAGGAAGCGGGGTGCCCCCACCGACGGCACGGCTGGCCCTCCTGGCACACCGGTGGATGCCTGCCCAAGGCGGACGCCTTGTTCTTCCTCCTGTCCCTTCACTCCCACAGACGGCAGCTCCTTAAGCAAATGAACGAGCAGTTCCTTGGAAAGGGCGTGCGCCTACCTTGTCAACAAAACCAGAAACCCCAAAATACAAAGAGCTTCCGGAAACCGTCATCGTCTCCAGAGACTTAAAACCACGGTGACATGTGGTCAAGCGGTCACAGATCCTGGCGCTAACAAGAGTGAGACATGCAACAGCGTGTCAGCCGCGTGTCCGGAGAAAGACACGGGATGCCTCACGCATCCGTCACCATCCACGGTTGTCCCTTTTTTTTTTGGCTGCTGGAGCGACAGGAGAAAAGTGTGAATTTCCAAATGCCTTCCATATGTTCCTGCCTCATGCTATCCATGCATCTGGGAAGAGAAAAACATCGGCGGAATTTCCAAACGCCGTCAGCAGAGTGAAGGAGACGTACACGGAGCAAGTGAGTGACTCGGTCGCAATCTCAAACTGTCCGTGACGGTGCGTCACTCACCGTGCCCGGGGGACCTTGACAGCTGATGAAATCATCGCCGAATTAAACGATTCTTCAATCGCATGAATTAAGCGGCTTCCCAGTTCCCACTGCTCTTTACAAATCTCATGATGTTCTCTGTTGTAAATTATTTTCAGCGCTTCACGGAGTCACTTAAACGTATTTCCTTTATCTTGTAATGGACATTCATCGTTTCCCCTTTATACTAAGTTATAAATTACGCATGTTAAAAGTGGCTGCCTTAAAGTATACGACTCACTGATTTTAGCATATTCACAAGAGAATATACTCAACCATCCCTTCTCTCTAATTCTTCTAAAATATCGTCAACAGGAAACACCATACTGATTAACAGTCACTCCCCATTTTCCGCTCCTCCAGCCGCTGGCAGCCGTGACTCTGCTTCCTCTGTCTGTGGATTTGCTGGTTCCGGTATTTAACATAAGTAGGGTTGCACAACGCACGAGCTTTGCGTCTGGCTTCTGTCATCCCACGTAATGGTTTTCAAGTTCACTTCCATTTTGCAGGAGTCGGCATTCCGTCCCTTTTCGGGGCTGCGTCGTATTCCGCTGTGTCCACGGGCCACGTTCTGTTTGTCTGTCCATCAGCTGGTAGACGTTGGGGTCGTTTCTGCTTGTTTGGCTCCTGCGAATAGGTTGCTGCGCATATTCATATTCATATCTCTGTGAACATATCTCTGCTTCCAGTCCTCTTGGGTACAGCTCAGCAGCACAGCATCGTAGGCAGGAGGAGGAGGAAGAGGCGGTGAGCAGGTGAGGAAGGTTCCGGTCCTCTCGGGGAATCTGGGGATGGCGGCGGAGACTCGGTGAGAGGCCTGGTGAGCGAACGGATCTGGATGCGTGTGTAAGAGGGGCAGGGGCCGGACATGAGGGCACGACGGGCGTGCAAGGTGTGCACACGGGTTGCTGTCCTCAGAGCATCCTGTGTGCACGGCGACCCCTGGCTGGCATCCGCGACCTTGGCGCTGAGGGAGGTCGGCACCACTCCCTGGCGAGAACGGCCCACTGTTGGTGCTCACGACGTGAGTCTCGGCGAGCACCCGCCCTCCTTCTGGGAGCCTGGCATTGTGCTACATCCTCGGCAGAGGCGTCCCCACGAACACCTCCCGGGCAGAGCTCCGTGTGGTTACGAGGGGGTGGATCGCTAGCACTTAAGGTTGCATTAATTCATCAGGGGCTTTTAAAATACTGTACGGCCTCAATAAATAGGGGGACAAAATCTAGCCAACTTGAAAATGGAAAGGAATTTTTTTTTATACTACAATGTGGTCCCAAATCCTTTGAAAAAACCAAAAGATTCTTACTCCATACAGCCAAGACATTTTTTTTTTTAAAACGGGCTGTGTTGTCTTTCCAAGCACACTTTCCTTTTAAAGCAGACTGTTTTTTCTGCCACGTCGTTACGACAGCCTGTGGTATTTATTTATTTGTTATTTTTTAAGTGACGGTTGGCGTTGGGTATCATCTCATATTAGATTCAGGTGCGCAGCGAGGTGGGGAGACATCTGTGTCTACGCCTCGTCCCGTGATCCCCTCATGACCCCAGTCCACACTTGGCACTGTGCATTTTTATTATGATATTATCAACTGCGTTTCCCAGGGCTGAGCTTTCTGTCTGCCAGTTCATATTTCTTAATCCCTCCGGCTTTTCCCCAGCCCCCTTCCCACCTGGCATTCCCCAGAGCTGTGTCTACAGCTGGCATCACTGATACTGGGACGCTTTTAATCATCAGTCGTCTTCACTCACTGGGCGGGTGCTAGCTGATGACGCCCGGTGGTTCTCTCTCTGTGCAAAACGCCACCCTTTGCTGAGTGAACCAGCAGAGGCTGAAAGCACTAGCGTTTAGGACATCAGAAGGATGCTCACTTTGTAAGTATTTTGTCACTTTTTTTTACGGTTTAAGAGGCGTCGGATATTACGTTCCTGGTTTTTTTAATGGATTTCGCTCAACGGGGACAAGACTTTCTCATCTCTGCACCTCCTGAGTGCCTGCCACGGCCCTCAGTAAAAACAAATAAAATTTAAAAAAAAAAAAGAGAAATAAGTACAGCTATTTCATCTATGGGAGGCTTTGGCTAAAATCAATCCTGACAATAGAGGTGAGGCTGATAAACATGTCTACAATACTTGACAAAGCAATTACAAAGAGAAGCGATGCATTAGACCTCTTGATTCTTGCCTTGGGTAGAACCACTGGCTCAAACACCCAAGGGCTTAACTATGTCTATTTTGTGCCATCAGCATCATTACCTCTGCAATCGGGGCTTTATGCGACGTGAAAGAAAAACCTTCGCTTCATTGGCATACGTATTTTGGCTGAAAGAACTTCTGTGATTCTGTGGCTGGATGTAATTTTAAATTTGCGCACAGAACTCTCCAGACCATTGTCGTGACGGACTCACGGACTATCGCGACCCAACCCTTGATGTCTTGTCCAGGTGAGGCAGGTGTGTTGCCCATTCTCAGCCAATTTTCTCAAAGAGGGTCATTCAAGGGTGATGACACACGTGGGGTGGCATAGCGGGGTGATGTCTGTGCAGAGATGGGGGTTACGTGGAACACGGAGGAGAGAGGCGTCTTCTCTGACGGTCTTCCGGGAACGGGCGGGCTGTGGACCAGCCCTAGCATCAGCTGCCCCTTCGTGCTGTTGCCACGCACTGCCCTGAGGGACTCCTCGGTGTCAAGGGTCCGTGAGACGGAGGAAATGCATCTGGAATGAACACCGAAGGCAGCAAGCCGGGATAACTTCGGGAGTATGACTATATTTTTATCATGAACGCCAAAGAGCATCGCTCTCGAAAGGCAAGCCGGGATAACTTCGGGAGTGTGACTACAGCATGCTTAGGTAGACGGATAAAAGTCTTTTGGAAACTGTTGTATGAGAACATGTCTACTCTGACGTGACAGTAAGATGCAACAGGGACACGACCCACTGAGACACTCTTTTGGAGTCTGAGGTGAACTAGCCTCGAACTGCAGAAAAGCTAATGAAGTCCTTGGAGTGTCTGGCAAACGGACCCCCTTCCCGTACCGACTCATTAACCTTCAAAGCCCCATGGAGTGACGACGCCATGGTATGTATTATTGTAGACTTTATCAGGGAATTATATATTATGTAGCAGCACTCCTTTCCTAGATTAGAGAACTGTTCCTTCCTCCATCAGATCCAATTTTTAAAACCGATCTCATGAATGAGCTCTACTTCTGTTTTGTATTCAAACGGATGACACCGAATTCGCCCGCATTTGTAAGAGAGCGTCGCCGAAGGCTTAGGAGATGAGGTTAGTATGCATCACTTATAAAATATTGACAACGTCTCCGAGAAAACTCTGAATAACAAATGGCTTCTATTTACATGATAGACGGTTTAATATTTTCAAACTCGCTTCTCAAGATGTCAGGTAGTCTCAGTCTCCTTTGATCTGTGGTTTTATTTTAAAAGAACTCTTAATCAAATATGTGATCTAATAATATTATTGATAAAATTATATTTTATCTATATTTTTTTTTGTTTTTTGTTTGTTTGTTTCTTAGTAATAATAGGAAACGAGCCATGACAAAAACAATTTTCTAGATTAAGGCTGGAAGCCTCTGGCTTTGTTTTTGAAACACACACACACACACACACACACACACACACACACACACTCTCTCTCTCTAAAATGCATTATCAATTTGTAATGATGTTTACAAGCTAGAAGAGTTTAATTCCCCACGGGAACGGTTTCCTTTCTAAATTCGACCCATCTTCGGTTTTGGGGACGTGTCTGCGATGGCACAGCTGTTTTTGTTTACAATCTAATGGGGGCGGATTTCACTTGTCCAAGACGCTATGACAGATAAACGTCCCTGGGCACACTGCATTCTGTGACGGGGTCCACTTCGAAGCCAGCGAAATGTCAAGCGATACCATTACAATCCTTTCAGCTGCCAAGGAACGTACATGAGTCTTCTCCCGTCCTCGCTCTTCGAGGGAGCTATATTGCAAGAGAATAGCACACGCTAAAGAGACCGTGGCTTTGTGTGGCATGCTTACCATTCTTGATTGTGAAAAACGAGAGTCACCCTCAGCTGCAGGTGCCAGTATTAACAGTCATCAGCAACAACGAACGGCCGGGTGGGTGCCCTGTAATGATGCGTAGGCTCCGACGACATGGCAGGTAGGGAGGAGGGGGATGCTGGCGGCTTTCTGAGAGTCGTCGTGGGTGAGCAGAGAACTATATATATATATATAGTTGTTGATGTTTGTTTGTTTGTTTGTCTGTTTGTTTAGAAAGATTTGTTGAAATAAACAAGGAACGTTACCTGTTACGTGACTTCCGCATTCCTCTCTGTTTGAGCTGCATTTCAGGATTTTTAGGCACAAGATGAAACCCGTCTTTGATAGAGAAGAGTAAAAGTCCACGTGATTTCCAATCAGTATCGGGAAGATGTTTAAGAAGTCGGTTGCCCTTGACGAGAGAAACAATAGCTGTGTTTCTTCACGTTGCAAAATAAAATAAAATAAATTTTGCAAAGACAAGTAAAAAAATGACTGGAAGCAGACAATTCTAGTTGGCTCTTCATTTTCGTAAAATTTGCAAAACATTTTTGTTCTGTGCGACATATTTTGATATTTCAAATTCAGCAAGGCAGTCAGATGTTTTATTACCAAAAAAAAATGTGTTCTTATGTGGAGATTATCTAAATTATCTCTTAACTTCTCTTATTTGATCTTGTTATTTTTTCATTAGTTTCTGAGAGTTCTGTTTTCATAATGCAGGCTCTCTTTTCTATAGGTTTGGTCTTCCGGTCTTGTGAAATTACTCAAAAATCTTTTCCAGTTCCACATAATGTAGACAATCAACATTCTTACTTTAAAACTAAAGCTAAAGTACTCATTTCTCTCCGAGAGCATCATAGCGTTGAACAGCTAGAAAACTGAATCAAACGATGGGATGGCAAGGTACAATCTTGCACCTGTCAGGTGCAGGGCTGATAAACAGACGTCACCTGGAAAGGCCTTCCATCTGTTCATCCCACCTGGCCCAGATCTATGCCTCTGACTCTTTAGCAGTGAAGTCATTGGGTCAGAGACTAAATCTTTCCATGAACAATTCTGGCCTCAATAATCCCAGTTCTTTAGTGCAAGCAATGCCAGTACTTTCTCTCTCTCTCTCTCTCTCTCTCTCTCTCTCTCTCTCTCTCTCTCTCTCTCTCTCTCTCTCTCTCTCTCTCTCTCCTCTCTCTCTCTCTCTCTCTCTCTCTCCTCTCTCTCTCCTCTCTCTCTCCTCTCTCTCTCTCTCTCTCTCTCTCATGTTCTGAACAATCTCCAATTTAAAAAGGCCCTGTAGTCTGTCATTTAAAAATAGAAAATTTTCAATTTCCCTAAGTAGATGGGCTTTCTCGAAAGTCTCTGAAAGTACCTTTTCTTCTATATTCAAAATTTGCCGCATGGTACAAAGGACGAAATCATCTCGACGATGTGGGCGTTCATGTCAGTACTTACCCAACGCTACCTAACGCGGGCTCTTTGTAACAAAACACACCTTGACATTTCTGAAAAAGATTCTTTGAATACTGAAAAAGAAAGCTCCGCCATAACTCTTGAGAGTTCTAAGAAGGGGTAGTAAGACGAGCCAGCTTCGTAAAGTAAGCAGTATCGTGTTCCGAAAGCTTCTCACAACAACCCAGCCTCCTTGTTTAAACTTTATTGTTCAAAGAAATGATACCAAGAAATATATGGAAAGAAAATAAGGAGGTGACATCCCAACATGAAGCCAGAGCTTATCGTCTGGGGTGTCCCTGGCCGCTCTGGGATGAACCCACATTCTTCCAAATCCTGGCTATTCTGATCGCCTGCTATTTCCTTCCCACTCTCTTCGAGTCTTCGAGAGTAAATGCAGGTAGAGACCGCCTTCAACGATCAGCAGCAATCGCTTTTTTTTCCTAATGCAGTCGTCGAAGCCACACTCACCCCTACCACGGGATCCGGGAAGGAGCCGAGTGTGGGTGGTGACATGTCCTTTACTCTGTCCCCCGGCCCCTAAGGTCTTGCTAGCTGCCAGCAAGCAGGGAAAAGCAAGGCAGAAAAAAAAATAGGACAAGTTTGTAGCTGTGCATTTCAGGATGAAAACGCATCATGTGATCTCATCGTTTCTTTACGTTGTGTCTATGGTTATATAGGATTCAAACTCCAAGATGGAAAGATGGGAAAAGGCTGACAGGGGACAAATCCAGATAAAACGATAAGCTGCTCATTTTCAAAGACAAGGACTTTGGATGCAATTATATATCCTTGCTCTGTGAATAAATGCGTGAGAAGGCTCACAGAGCCCGGGTAAAAATAAGTCAACATCACATCATAACATCTAGAGGGTTTAGTCATTTTTCTGTTTGCTTTCTTTCGGCCATTCTGGTTGAATTTCTATGAAGTGGAATTTCTAAGAACGTCCTATGGTGACGTTCAGAGAATACCATGATCCACGGACAACAAACAACAAATCACTTTTTAAAAAAATCAATGCCCACCACATCCCCGAGGTCACTCGCTATCGTCCATTCTGGGTTTAAAACTCTTAAAATCTTTGAAGGCTGGGATACTTGCGGGGAGGGGGTCTCTCTCCAGAGTGACAGCTGAGAGATGACATCAGAATCATCCATAGGCTATTTCGGGACAATGTGGCACTCCGTTGCCTAAAACGGGGGTTTCACAAACTCGCCTGAGTTTAAGGTAGGGAGAGAAGATATTTTTTTTTCAGAACTGTTTAAATAAATGTCACTCTGTTTATCAAAACAGAGAAATCTGGCAGGCATGTTAAGCATATGGGGCCTTTGAAAATATATTAGAAACATCTGATGATGTGTTTAGCTGAAAATTATTAAAACTGTATGCAAACCCTTGGGAGGGCTTTTGGCCTAAGTTGCTTAAAATCGTCGTGTGCGGCATCCTATCTGATACATCACAGCGTGCATACATTTGTGCCAATGCAGATAAAACAGAGCCCCAAGGAAAGCAACACGACCCTCCATGAGTGAGTCGACTCCACGAATAATTGTCCTTGTAAATATCCACAATCATTGACCTTGACTCTAAGAATCATGTAATAAAACCAAGCGCTATCATTTGTGCAAATCACAGGATGAATACAAAAACAAAGGCATCTCATGCTACTTATGGAGATAAACGTTTCGCTCACACTGGAAGAGACTGGGAAAGGGTGGGAAGGGGTGATGATCGACCACCAGCGTGGGGTCCCGAGACCCCGCAGGGATCTCTCTTGCAACCTCATGCCCACGGCTTAAAAATCAAACTTTGCTTCCAAGGAATGTCTTTTAAGGACAAGGACCCTGATGTACGGCTTGTAAGGTCAACTACACTCTTACGTCCTCTGTGCTTGCGAGCTGCATCGGGCGTTTACCAAACGAATAAACACACTTTCGATGCAAACTCCAAGTCGAGTTGCTAAGCAGAGCCCCCGGGCCAATAAGAGTAGCATTCATAGCTTTGAAGGTCGTTTTTACGAGTGGGACATTGAGGGATGCTACCGTGAATGAATGAAAAATAAAATATATTTTTATAAACCTTTAACTTGAAACCACCTCCAGGGGGTGGGTCTTTCCATGGTGTAGGCTGAGTGTGTTTAATACCTAATCAATCTAGGTTACGGTAGGATTCTTTTCAATCAGGAATCAGCTGCTGTTGATTCTGCAGACATCTGTGTTTTCGCAAGGATTGGCATCCATCAATACAATGGCAGGCATTTGGAAAGGTGAGGTTTTCAATTATTTATCTCGAGTTTATTCATCATCTTTGGGGTATTTTTCCTAGAGTGCTTACACCTCAGAGAATTATAGACTCTAAATCATACCGTAACTAACATACCTGCTATAAATTTGAGTCAGGAATAGCATTGCCGGATAAAACCCAAGGCACCTTGTTAAATTTCAACTCTCTTTTCGTAGGACATAACTTCTACTGACAAACGATCTGGTACTTATCTGAAATTCAGCTTGCACTAGGCATCCCGCGTTTCTATCTGCTAGGCGTGGCGAGACTAGCCATGAACACGCATTGTCCACGTTCGTACATGAGCAAGCCCTGGAGAACGCTCTGTTTCCCTTTGTGAATAATATTAACGGCTACATACAGATAGGCTACAAGTCAATAAGGCCATTGGTTTAACTCAAGGAAGACTCGAGTGGAAAATCCCCGTGATCAGAGCAAACCTTTGGTCATCAGCTGCAGAATGCAAGGCTTGCTCTCATGTGCCAGACATGTGTTGACGTGTGTGGTTAGAACAAAGCACAGTCGATACACTTGAGTCGGAGGGGTTCTCCCAAGCCATCGCTGTAGCGTCTGGAATCTCCTACAAATCATTAATCCAGCTTGGCACAGACCACGCAGAGACCAGCCAGCAGGATGACGTACATCATGTAGAAATCTAAGGCAGTGATCAGCAGACATGGTGGATAGTAAATCGTTCCAGCTCTGTCTCTGTCTCAACTACTCAGCTCCATCCACCGTTCAACTCAGAACCCGCCATAGAAAAGAATGGGAGGGACTGTGTCTCAATAAAACTTTATTGACAAAAGCAGGAAACTGGCTGGATTTGGCCACAGGCTCTCGTTTGCCAACCCCTGACCTAAAGCAAAAGGAGTCTGTTGGGAGCTCCTCATACCTCTAACAAGCTTTGGACTCAGAGAGAGAAAAAAGCAATTGCACACCTTAGTAAGAGCTCTCAATCTATTCTAATAGGATATGTAGAACGTTAAAAGGTTTACTTCGGCGAGTGATACTATAAAAACTCAAACTCTCCATTACAAATGAAGTTACGAGGAGTTCATTGTCTTATGAACGAAGCCAACTATCTCATTAAATAAGACCTAACGTTCGAGGGTTGGCAAGATTAAGACATTTGCTCATCCAGGTGCATGAACCACACGTATCACGTCTCTCGTCTCGAAAACTCACAAAGATGGCATTCATATCAAAACACCCATCCATGAGGGAGACGCAATGGGGTAGAGACAGGAACCGAGTTTCAACCGGTTCTGGAAACGGGGAGCAGAATGTGAAATGTTCATTGACCAGGAAAGGAAAGCAGATGAAATTGCAACGTGGGCTATGTTTGCAGCGCACTCTGCCCCCATTCCAGGGAAGAGGCAAGGCTAGAAGAGAGGAGCTTGGGCCTCTCGCACAGACGGGTATTTCCCTTGACCAACCTCAATCCCACTTTTTCCACGTCCTCGACTGTCCGTCCGGAGAGTCTAGTGACAAAGCAAAAGGAGCGTTCCTTAAAAATGGTGAACGAGAGAGGTTATTTTTCTCACGTCTCGTCTGGCGAACAAAGGATGCTTTTCAGAGCCTCAGCACACAAGCAACGATGTCGCTGAGCTGGAAAGAAAACAAAACCTTCAAGCAGCTTGGATCGATACCAGTTAGCGATCCCGATTTTATTAAATGCAGTTGACGGATGTCTGGTCTGGGTCTTACCAGATCTGCATATTGCTTTGGGTTAAAACCGGCAGGAAAAAGAAATTTTCTGTGACTTCTCTTGGATTTGACGTGGAAACCAATTATAACGGAAACCTCCTTGACCTGAACAAGTAATACTCTACTGATTTAAACTACAGTCAACCCCACCTTATTTATCTGATAAAATATTTACTGTTCTGCTTCTCATTTATAAGACGAAACTCACAGGCCGCCGCTGGAATGATTAATTTTTTCGTTTTGTGTTCTTTCTTTACCAATAAATAACAAGGAAAAGTAACCTAATGATGTCTAGCACAATTAATGAAGTTATGTCTGAATTTTTATAGATGGCCCTTAATGAATTATTCCCCAAAGCCTAACACAGCACATGTATTTATTGGAAGAATATTAGGTCATTTATCATATCACTTGCTTAATAAGAATGTGCAACTTTATGCAAAACATCACATTACATTACCGCGAATTAATAAGTGCCAGGATATAGCCTTATTCTTGTTTATATAACCTACAGTAAGAATAAATTCATTATATTAGCTCTTTACTGCTTTTGGTCATTAGTCTTACAAATGCCTACTGTAATTTATCTCTCAGTAGGTCTTACACGATGTTCTTTGAAACACATATTAACTCATTTATTTAACCTGATCTATTTCATCGCACTATTTCGACAAGGAAGGAAGTCTAATATGGTTGATTCCTTTGAAGAGAAGGCTGATTTGCTCATTACTTGACGTGGCCTTATACACAGATCGAAGGTTTGGACAAAGACATATATGTAAGGCATATTTTCATTAAAAATATAATCTTGGGAAAGGAAGATTGCAATCGAACAATATTTAGATTGTGCTCGACTCTGTTTATGGGGTTAAAAAAATGGCCTCTTATGGTGAAAGAGAACATCTAAAATTAATAATCATTTCGTAAGTCCTGCTATAACTACTTTGGGTCTGTTTATGAGAATTTGAGACAACGAATGACTATAGTGATGGGTGATAAATCCTTTTGAAAATCAGTATGAGAAGCCCTTCTACATGGCTATATAAATCAATTTAAAAGAGGGGAAAGACCTTCACTTATTATTTGTTATTATTTAAGTCATCGAGACGTAAATAAGTTTTAACAATGGTCAATATTTAAGTTGTAATTACATTTTAATTAAATAACGTCTTTATGCTGTTCTGATTTTTACATAGTGATACTAAATACAATAATAACCCAGACCAGAGGAACTCTTTTAAACTGTTAGAGTCTTCCAGTCACAAGGAGCTTTTTAAAAGTGACGTTTAAAACAAGACCGTTTTGTTTGGTGTAAGTATCTCGGTCGGTTCAGGCTGCTGTGAGGGATGGAACACCATAGACTGGGGGGCCCATTACAAAGGCAAAGTTATCCCTCACAGTTTTGGAGGCTGGAAGTCCAAGGTCAAGTCACCAGGACGGTCAGGTGAGAATCCACTTCCTGGGTCATAGATGCCACCTTCTCGCTGTTCCCTCATATGGCAGAAGGAAAGGGGGAGCTCTCTGGGGCCTCTTATAAGGACACTAATCCCATTAGGAGGGCTCCACCCTCACACCTAATCACCCCCATAACACCATCCTACTGGGAGTGAGCGTTTCCACATATGAAATCGGGGACACCCCAAATCTTCGGAGCATGGACGCATGTAACGTAAGTAAGCAATAAGAGATTCTTCAAGCACCGGATAAGATTACTTTAAGATAGAACTCTCTAAAGAAAGAGGAATGGAACCTGAAATTCAAGGAATAAAACAAATATTATCCAAGTCCCTTCTGTTGAGCTTTTGGTGTGGCAGGGGACGGTGTCAAATTCATTATAGTAAGCATAAGATGCTGTGGTAGTTCGCTTATATCAGACACATTTAAAAGAGTAAGGTCGCAGTTTTGTGTTTAGATGTCCGTGTTTACAACTGTGCTGGAAATTTCATCTTTCCCATCTAGTTCACGGGAGGATATAACAATTTAGCTGTAACTAAAACATGCTAGCGGTTACACAGGTTGGCAAGGGTCCTGCAGAGAGAAGTCGCCACAAAAGGCTTGAAGACCATGGTTGCTCAGGGCTGACCCCATTATCGCAACCCACAGGGGACCCCAGGCCGCTGGGCAGGAAGGAATCTCTTGTCATCCGAAGTCCTTACGCCTTCTCTACGCTGACAGTCCCCAGGCACTTGCAACAGCGGCTTCTCAAGTAGAAGTATCCGGCTCGCTCAAGACACGCAAAGCTTCTGAAGACCGCGTCCTGAGCTACCCGTGTCACTCGATAACATTTCGACGCAATGAGATCCAGGAAAGACAAAAAATTCTGCGTCTCCAGACTTGAGAAGTGATTCTCCCGTATGGAGAGAAAGGATCACGCAGACGCCTTGTGCATTTTTCGTGTAAATATTCATTAAGATAATTTAGAAATGGGTTTGTACTCTCCGTCCTTGGAAGAAGAAAGGAAGGCGTTTATCTGAGACTAAGGAGCTTTCCCTGCTTAGCGGCACCCGACGGCAAGTCTTCTCAAGGTTTCTTTCCGTGTTTCACCAGGGCCGTCGAAAAAAAACATTTAAAAAATGCAAAAAACACAAGAGGGCAGTGTTTCTATCTCCTGGTTCCCACACGGAAGAAGCTGCAGGAGTCCGTGCTCCTCGAGTCCCTTCAGTGCTGCTGGCCAGAGGCACCCATGTTTCAAGGAGGAAATTCTCTCTACGCCTGAGATGTGCGACTCATCATCCTTCCCCTGCGGTCCGCCTAAAAAGTCATCCCCGAGCATTCGTTTTTATCACATGTATTTGGAAACAGCATCATCCTACAGGTAGGTTACTTATAGCAATACTGATAGAGAATTAAAAAGGAAAAATGGAGAAAAAAAATGAAACAGTAGAATTGCCAAAGTAGTATATGAGATCACAAGTTTGGGCTTATTTGAGGTTTTTTTCTTTGAATAACAAACTATGTAACTTTGCCCTAGCCTAATATAGATAGATAGATAGATAGAGAGATGGATGGATGGATAGATAGATAGATAGATAGATAGATAGATAGATAGATACATAGATACATAGATACATAGATAGATACATAGATAGATACATAGATACATAGATAGATACATAGATAGTAGATATAGATAGATATAGATATTGATAAAGATGACGAATATGTTGGCGACTATTTGTAGTCATCTATACACTTCATAAAAATGACACATGTATTTACAAAAGCATCGTATTTTTGTTTTTATGCCTACTCCATGAATGGATGCAAAAATATTGTGTACGCTCTGTGTGTGGGTGTCAGCATTTTTCATGAAAACGTTTGTATCTGTGAAGACAGCCAGGCCTCCTACCCTGCTCCTACCAGGGTGTGTGAATTCCGTACACACTGAAGAAATATCTCTCGGTGCCTCATTCGTTTGCTTCCTCTCTAAGACACGCATCATTTCTCTCTCTCTCACACACACACACACACACACACACACACACACACACACACACACCCCAGTTGTCAAGAGGGACACAGAGAGCCTGTGTGAAATTACCTAGTGGGGCCAGATCACATAGTAGGTGCACATAGTAGGTGCCCATGAAAACAATAATAACGACCCCTGAGGAGTTAAGATAGCTTGTTAATCGGGCTCCTCTTTCAAATGAGGATGTAGCCTGTGAATCCTTTCATAAAAAGGCTGAGCCTAAGGAAATTAGGGACTTTCTAGCTTTTCTTTCTATATTTTGCCGCCCCGTCCAATAGAATGTCCAGCCGATCACAAGTATCTTTGGACACTTTTATACCCATGAAATCTCCCTGCGGGACGAGATTTTATATATTATCAACTACTCGATTAAAAAAAAAAAAGGAGATTTTAGCACGTCTCTGTTGGTGCTTTCTGTTCCCACAGACGAACTTGCAAGTTTTATTCTATGACGCTCATGTTCGAAACTGAATGCGGTGGGTGACTTAGATCACGGGAGGGAATGCCACCTGTCCTCCCGACCTCACGCACACATCCCCCCGGCCCTAGGGGAAAGGGCGTCCGGTAGGCGCCGTCAGCCCCGAGAGGCTGAAGACACCAGGTGACGACTTCGCGCTCTTGGATGGGACGCAGACGCTTCCGACGCGCTGGCCGGGGTTATGCGGCCACCCCCCGCGCTGCCGGCGGTGGCCCATGTACCAGCCCCACGCACGGCCAGCGCGAGGCCACGTGCCCCCTGTGGTTCAGTGGGACACACACGTACGGTACGAACCGTCCCACGTGGACGGGGGGTGCAATTCCAAGAGGAGAGGGAGGACCCCTCTCAGAAGACAGTGGGCTGGCAGAAGGATGGATGCCCACGCACACCATCTGTGGTGGAAATAAGACCAAGAAGTGTCTCGGGGTTTTTTTTTAAAGAGATATACGGTCCAGTATTTAGCAAAACAAAACACAAAGAAACAGTAACAACAACAAAAAAGCAGGCGGCTGTTGGGTGAAGCCAATCCAGAAGGAGGGAGGCAGAGCCCGGGGGCAGTTCACAGCCCTCGACGACCTCGGGCAGGAACCGGGCAGGAACCCGATAGGACGGAGAGTGGGGAGCAGCTCGTGCGTGTGGCCCTTCGCCCTGTGATGACGACGCATGCAGTGTGACAGTGGGACTCCGCCTCTGGGCACCGGTGCTCTGCCCCCAAAACTAGGGCGTCGCCAAGCACGCGGCAGGTGCCCCGTAGATACCCGTCGAATCGTAAATAAACAAGGAAACCTGCTTGTCAACCGTCACCAAAGTCCCGTGTCGAGAACGCAGAGGGCTGGCCGCCACGCACCGCTCGCTGAGACTGGTCCTCCCAGGAGGTGTTCACTCTTCTCCTCTGGCTCCGGCCCTTCAAGCCACAGACAGAAATGTCCGTTTCTAAACTAAACGTGCTCCTTATCCGTCCTCGTCGTCACCGTCGAGGACACTCTGCGGTTCTCCCGTCTGGCATAGAGCAAGCTGTGCACCGGTTTGCAGATGGATGGGAGAACGAATCGTGACAAGTAACAAGAGCTGACGATGGCGCTGACGTGTGTGCAGGATTTGGAGAACGGGACAGGGGCGTTTTTCGGGACGTGAAAAGCTTCAACCTGAGCAGACGTGTGTGCCTTTTTGAATAATGATTTGGGACAGGGTTTGGGGCAATCTGCCAAGTACGTGGTAAACCGAGAGGCGATGTTTTATGGTTTGCCTTGCAAAAATGAACGTCGAAATCACGGCCATTCATCCCACGGACGACGGCGATGGCTGACGCCGTGCGAGCCACGGCTGGTCACTCTGCGGGTGATAACTCGATGAATCGGATCAATCGTGTACAATGGTGCCACCTTGCGAGTCTGGAAAACGATCTTTTGATTTAAGATACAGTTCCGTTATTCACACGGTTGTGGGAAGGGGCGAGCGAGTCCCTTCATCGATTGGACATCCCGTTGTCGAAGGCCCTTTGATGGGAGGAAACGAGGACGAACGAACGATCTTCAGGGTAGATTTCGCCGCTGGCTTTTCTGATGTTTGTTCCTGCTTCCGACGTCATCACAGATGCGAGACGGTCATTTCCGACGGGAAGTGTCGTGCATGAAGGTGACCTCTGAGCAGTTGCCTCGGGTGACTTCCTGTGGCAGCTCCTGCTTGCCTTTGAAGGAGGCTGCCTTGTCATGTCTGGTTCGGGCGTCACCGACCAGGCGCTTTGTGACAGACGGAAGCCGTGTGCGGTTTGCGTTGGGCGTCTCGAGATGCGTACGACTTTTAAAACACAGAGGTGGAAAGGGCAGGAGAGATTTGGCGAATGGCGGGGCTCCCGGCTGGGTAGGCGTGCAAGGCGTGCACGCGAAGCACCCGAGAGCGTCCCCACCTCTGCGTGTGTGTGTGTGTGTGTGCACGTCTGCGTGACGCTCTCGTGTTCCCCTCCTACGAGGCTTTCCTCTGATCACACGTCTCCCAGGGAGCAGGCACATAGTGGGCATACTATCTTCGGCACACAGTGGGACGCCATCCCCATGTGCAGACAGAAGGAGCGAAGGCAAAAACCGCCCAGCAGGGGCTAACGCAGGCTGGTCCGAGGAACCGCACTTGAGCTGCCCTTGAGCCCAGCCTGCCAGCCCTTCCTTTTTTTCTTCCCACTTCTTTCTGCCACTTTCCATACCACAAATTTATCCCCTGCAAGCCCACCAGCTCTGGGACATCCAGCGGTCACCCCGGCAGATGGCAGGGCGCTCTGCTGGTGAAAGCACTCGAAGCCATCTGTTTGGGTCACTCTCTCTGCTTGCCCCCAAGGGTACCTGAAACCGGACGCTCTCCATTAATTCTGTTTCTATAAACGTGGTTCTTCCCGTGAAAACCTGGTCCCCAAACAGCTGTCTCTTCAGCACCCCACCTCCCCGTCCTGGATTTCACGTGACTCAGGGGAGCCCAGATCCGGTGACGGTGACCGAGTGTTGTTTCAAACAGCGACACGGCGCATCGTTTTCACGGCGCCAATAAGGCCACTCGTACGGAATTGACAGCTCTGAACAGTCCCTGAACGCTCTTAATCCTAAGATACTGTCAGTTGTGCATCACAGCAAAAGTGTGACAGCGAAGATTTTTAGGGAGAAGAAACACCAGTGCATTAAATTGAAGGAGCGCTGAGTCCTGGTTTCTGAAACAAACAAAAAACTAGATAGATTAGATAGATAACAGAGAGATGGATAGATGATGGATGATGATAGATAGACAGATGATAGATATAAATGATGATGATGATGATGATGATAGACAGGTAGGTAGATAGGTAAGTAGATAGATAGATAGATAGATAGATAGATAGATAGATGATGGATGGAAGAAAGAAAGATAGATAATAGAGGTAGATGATAGGTATATAGATAGATGATAGATGATAGATAGATGATAGATATAGATGATGATGATGATGATGATGATGATGACAGGTAGAAAGGTAGGTAGGTAGGTAAGTAGATAAATAGATACATAGATAGATAGACAGACAGACAGATAGATAGACGGACGGACGGACGGACAGACAGACAGATAGATAGATAGATAGACAGACAGATAGATGAATAGATACATACATACATGCATACATACATACATACATACATAGATGACAGATGGCACATAGATAGCAGGATGATACAGGGATGGATGGATACGTAGATAGATAAACAGACAATTAGATGAGGGCTTTATAGAGATATCGACATGTACATAGATGAGGAAAAGATAAACTATGTTGTCTTTCAATTAAGGAAAGGCATTATTTGTCAGTGGTTGTCTACAGCGAGTATTCAAGTTCACAGACGAACACCAGCTCTCCCAGTCGCCCGTGCTTTCCCATCCGGTCACACGCGAGCTGTTCCCCAGAAAAGTCCCCCCTCTACCACGCGGACATAATTAAGATGGTGTTTCATGTATATTCCTCCCCCTGCCCCCTGCCCCACGCAAGGCCTTCAATAAACGTTCCGAGCCCCGTCAGGTTCCTCCCTGCTCGGCTCCTCCCACAATGAACGCCTCACACACCAGAAGCACACCTGTGACCTCAAACAGAGCTAGCACGCCCTACCGAGCCCCACGTCCGCTCACAGGGACGGCACGCTCAGTTCCGTGAAGGTCAAAGCGTACTGATCTGAGACCGGCACAGCAGCGTCCTGTTCTTCTCTTGCACAAACACAGTGATTACGTTCCGGGCATGAAGCGCCACGATGTAATCGGGCCACTTATGTCAGGAGGAATTTCCAGGCAGCGTGTCTCCTGCAGATCAAATCGTCTACGAGTGGAGTTTCAGATTGCAGCGGTGACTAATAAGCTGGCCAAGGGTTCTTTCAGTGTGACTTGGTAAAGAATACACAAACTCTGCTAGTCTATAACCTCCCCCTACTTCCCTTCCTATGCACCCCTTTTCCCATCCGCTACGAGAGAAAGCGAGCTATCTCCCAGGCTTTCTGCGCTCAAGGCCCCCCCGCAAGTGTATAACAAGACACGCTTCCTCGTTATTACGCCTTCAGCACACGTGGCCAGCATCCCCGCAGCGGGAAGCCTGGAGCTGCGGGAAGCAGCCGGATGGGACACTGTGCCCTGCTAAGGGCCAGCTTGTGGGACTCTCGGGGACATTTCTGAACGTCACCCTTCCCATCCTGCCACAAAGTCGGGGCGCTATTCCATGAAAAACTCACCTGGGCTGCCCCTGCGTCATCTATAAAGGATGCATCAGGTTAGAAGTGACAGTGGCACGCCCCGTTTATACATCCAGCACCTGTTACGTGCCAGGCGGTTCTCTACCAGAGAGTGGGTAGAATAATTAATTGAGCATTTGCATAGCCTAGAGGAGACACCTAAAGAATATCTTTATTTTCCCTCTCCTTCCGGGGACCCCAATCGATGAGTGTCATGATGCCCTTCTCCTTATGTCAGGAAGGCGTCCGCGTCATTGTCATTTATCCCTTTTATTCCTACGTTTTGTTTTTTTTTTCCCCTTGGCTGTTTTTCCAGAAGACTCTTCTCGCGGAGTTCCCTTTCTTCTGTCGCATTTCCGAACGTTCAAAGCTGACAGCTTCGCATCTCTCCCGCGGGCCTGCTCATTTAAATTGTGCCCTCGAGCGCAAAGCCGTCACGAGATGCCCTGTGTCTCTGTTGAAAACTACGCAGCTTGTTTTTCCGAGTTCCATGTGTCATAGAAAGTGTGTGTGTGACGTTTCAAAATGTACCTTCGTTCTGAAGCATTCAGAGAATCCGTTCTTGCTTCATTCATCTGCCCATGACTCAAACGGATCTATTAAAAAAAAAAAAAACATTGTTTTAATGAGTTCCCCGTCAGTCTCATTTAAAGTGTCTGAACAATAATGATATGCAAAAGTCAATCGTCTTTATTAGTCCAGCGAACGGAGTTTCTCACCCCGCCCTGACAGCCTAAAATTGCCACTGGGAAGAACTTGACTCTCCAGGAGAATTAAATGGAGTTTATGGGGGTGACTGATGGTCTGCGGAAGCAGGGTGCATTTTTCTCTGACGGTAGAGGAAATACTTTAATCAGTCTGTTCTTGTAAATGTGCTGATTTTCCTGCATGAACTCATGGCCCACGGCTGAGAGACGAGACACTAACGCTGACTCTTTTTGACTGCGGAATGAATCAGACTCGTCCAGGGCGAGACGATTCATTATAAATGCGCTCGCTCTTGAAGATGGCCAGGGGAAAAAAAAATGTTTTTTAAAGATAAATGAAGTGATTATTACACGTCGAGGATACCGATAGCCGCGCGCTGACACCTCAGCTTGTGAAGGCCAGTGTGCCTCGCCGTGTGTGACGTCGTCGTCACATTTAATTGCTCCGTAAAAGCGGGGAAAAAATACTCGTCGCGCTCACGCTCACGCCTGTGATTTCCGGGCAGGGAATCTGTGAAGACACGGGACGCGGACGCATTCCATTCGCGAGGACAGCCTGGCGCGCCGCTCTGTGCGGGGACCAGAATGAACACCCACGGGCTGAGCGGAGCTGGCCGGGGGCTGCCACAGCGGGGGGGGGCTGGCTCTTCCGGAGTTATGCGTCCGGGGGGGGTGTGTCTCCGCCATCCTGTGCTCCCTCCTCTCTCCTGCCCGTCTCTGGGTGCGCGCGGGAGAGTCCCCAAGGCCTTCTCGGCCACTCCCAGGGTCCCAGGAGCTTCTGCCATCCCCGACGACGCTGTCCCTCATCCCACAGTGCTCCCGTGCTTCGTGGCACGAAGCCCACGGCGTAGCTGCGAGAGAATCCAGGGGCCCTCCCGCCCACGACGACCGATGACGAGCCACGACTGAGGAAGGACATTCTTTAAAAAAAAAAATTCAGTGACACTTTCGGGTCCATTTGCCTGTTATCCGTTCCACCTGGGACCGTCGTGGGAGGGGTGACGGGTGACGGTCACCCAGGCCAGTGCACGTCTAGGTGTTGCCCTGCCCTATGTCGTAGGCGGGATTCAAGTTTGTACCCAGCACGCATCACGTAGGGGGACATCTCCCCAGAATCTCTGAGCACATCCAGTGTCATTTCAGTGTCCTGTACGAGGGAGGCATCAAAGCGGAAGGAGAGAAGGTGACGGCGGAAACAGCGTCGGAAGCGATGCCTTTCGGTGGCAGAGGATGGGGCCGGGGCTGTGGAAGGGGAGTGGCCTCCACAGGCTGGGGCGGGGGCGCTCTCCCCTCCAGCCAGAAGGAACTAGCTCTACTGACACCTCTGGTTCTGTCTGAGGCTCATTTTGGACTTTCACGTTGTAGGACAGTCACGCAGGAAATTTGTGCTGCTTTGAGTTCGTACGAATCCGTTACAGCAGCTGGCGGAGACGGAACCCAGTCTCGCACCTTCGCAAAGGTCACATGCAAGTCGAGGGTGGACCTCGGCGCCGGCCCGGGCTGCTCGATCGAGCCCCTCTGCGTGGCGACCGGCGGCGGCAGCAGCAGGTACCGTCGTGTCCAGCATCTGCTGAGAACGGCCCTCGGCGGCCCCACGGCGAGGACTGGACGGCGGCTTCTAGAAGCTGCAAGCGGCTCTGGCCGAGGGCCGCACACGGACAGGGCTCTCGAGGACAGTGCCAGGACCTGTGCCTTTGGAGCTGGGGACAGCGCCATGCCACGTCTTTTGTCTTAAGGACGCTGGAAGCCGGGAGCCTCGCATTTCTAAATAAAAATACGTCGCGATCTAAGCAGACGGAGGAGGGGCTGGAAGGGTCCCCTTCCTCCAGACCAAACGTGCCTCCCGACGTCCCCACGCAAGCAGGTGGCTCCCTGGCACCCCCCCACCCGGGGCACGGGACCAGTCTGCGCAGCAAGCACACACGCCGGACCGTTTGCCGACGGCTGCTGCCCGCCACGGCGTCCTCGTCGTGCCGGGTTTGTGGCCCCGGTGGCCTCTCGCTCCCAGGCCCTCGTGCACACACGGAGTCATTGGTCCTTTGGACAATGCAGGTCCGTCCCCCGCCCCCCGCGGGGACCCCTGTGCGGTCACAGCGCCGAGGGAGCAGGAAGGGACGCTTCCTGTCCTGCCTCAGGATTTCACGCCCGCGTCTCGGGGACGCGGCGTCTACTGCTGTCCTCGGCACACGCTGCTGCGGCCGTCACCGTGCCCGGGGACGCTGGGGATGCGCGTGTGCACGCACGGCCCTCCCGCCACGAGGCGTCTGGGCACCGCCGCTGCCCTCACTCCGCACAGTCTGTGACACGATGCGACTCGTCCACACCCCGAAGGCGCCCTGAGCGGCATGCGGGTTGTTCAGGGGGCGTGAGCAAGGCTCCTAGCAGCCAGGGGGAGAGAGAGTAGCTCAGACGGCCCACGCCCGCCCCGCGTGCATTCCACACAAAACACGCCCGATTTCCCGCACAGCAAGACGTTTCTGCTATTATTTTTTCCATCTCGTCAGCAGAGTCCGCAGAGGATGACATTGCCAGAGTGGATGGAGAGGGATTCACGGAGTTTGCTGGCGGAGAAGTGCAAACACGCAGAGTGGATGGAGTGTGCGCTAGGGCTGGACATCCCCTCCCCCGCTCCCCACCCCGCACCCTGTCACTCCCTGCTCCCTGCAGAAGTCACGTCTGCGACAGGCCAACGACGTCACGTCTGCAACAGGTTAATGAAGTCACGTCCGCGACAGGCCAACGACGTCACGTCTGCGACAGGTTAACGAAGTCACGTCTGCGACAGGCCAACGACGTCACGTCTGCAACAGGTTAACGAAGTCACGTCCGTGACAGGCCAACGACGTCACGTCCGCGACAGGCCAACGACGTCAAGGCCGTTCGCATGGAAACTTCTAGATCCCCCCCCAGCACATACACACACACCCCCCAAATTAAGTTCGTGCAAAGGACTGAAAGACGAACTGGCTTCTGCATGAGCCCGGCTCCATCCATGTTCCAGCAAATGGCTCGAGCCGCAGCCGCATTGGAGGGGGACAGCGTCTGTGCGACGTGCCGATGGGAGCTTTGCCTTTCGCCATTTGCATAACGAACACAGGGCTTCTCGCCAGAAGATAGAGCAGGGAAAAAAAAGGGGGATTATTTGTCATAGAAATGGCGAACACACAAGAGGCGTCTTTTGCTTTATCCCCTGAATCAGAACCGTGTCGCCCATTTCCACAACGTTCTGCTTTTTTTTTTTCCTTTGGTTTTTAATTGTTATTTTTTGCAACTCACGTCGAATACCACGCCGGACGGTACACGCCAGGAAGCGTGTCGCAGGTTTGGCAAAAGTTCCGAGAGCGAGACGCGTTTGGAGAGCTGTATTTGCAGCGACACTCGGCGCCGAGGAGGCGGAGAGGTCCACGCTCGGGGCTCAGGCAACAGCGTTGAGCAAAGCAGGGAACGAACAGCTTCACGGCCCCGTGCGACCGTGTCTCGCACGTGGAAGGAAACTCACACGTCCTCAAAGTGCATCCACAGGGAAACACCATCCCCAGGAGGTCAGAGGCCCCTGGGCGCGAGCACGAGGGCGCCCGGTCATTTAAACCAGCCCGTGACCAGACCAGGCCCGTCCCAGTGAACAGAGATGCCTGCGAGACCTCAGCGTGGAGAGACCTCAGCGTAGAGAGACGGCCGTGGACCTTCGAGAAGGACCGAGAGCGGGTGAAACGCCAGACTTTGGGCCGACACCCCAGCCAGGTTCTCGAAGGTGGAGGAGGGGATGCCAATGTATTATTATCAGATCCTTGATGAACATGTTAGTAGCAGCTGATTAAAATGCTAGCAGCACCATCTATAGGTCCAACGAGATATATATATATTTGTGTGTCGCATAGTTTATTTACTAAGACCTTCCGTCACCTTGCTCGACGCTCATAAAAAGTCTGCCAAAGAAGCTATTTCTAATCCCCTTCTCGTGGCTGAGAAAAGCGAGGTTTCGACATTTAGAGAATGTCCCAAAGCTTCCATGTTGTCTCCAGAGCTGGTAAATGACGGCCGGGCTCACTGCACCCCAACCAGGGAGGGACCCTGTCACCACGGACGACACGCGAGACAGCGGCCCTCACCCCCGTGAACCCTTCACTTCGTCCCGAAGGTGACGTGACAAGCCCCATGCCCCTGGTCATGGAAGCTGAGACGTGTTTCGGGTGACCCTTGAACGCTGTGCGTCCCGTCTTCAGAAGCGGGCACGGCGCCTCGTGGGGAACAGGCATTCGGTGATCCACCCGCGGACTGCAGGTGTGCTTGAACGTCTGGCTGCCGGCTGTGAGGGGGACGGCTGACCGTTACTGCTCCGGCCTCCAGCTGTGCCGTGCTAAAACCACAGAGTCCACCGAGTCCGTGTCGCTTCAGCGATCAGCCAAGTGAGGACGCATCACGCCGATGGATACTTTTTCATTAAGTTACCAAACCGAGTCCTCATATCACGGAAGCAGCTTGTGACAGCTCAGTCCAAGCGTCTGGCTCCTGGGGACGACACAGACTTGAGTCCCTGGTCTCAAGACGAGAACTGGATCCAACAGCTTTAGTGCTCGGGGCAGGCAAAGGACAATCTGTCCTCCTTCAGACATTCGAATACGGTAATAAAAAAAAAAAAGTAAAGAACGCCTTCATACCCAAACCTTCAAACCATCCCTGGAAACTGAGAACAAGCTAGCAACACAAAATGCGAGTTCATGTTCACCCAAATCAAGGCATGAAAGCTAGAAAGAAACTCCAGCCAATCAGTGGGATTCAGAGCTGAGAACGCAGACACCAAGTGGCGTAATTGCTATAATTAGTCCAACGGCGTAATTACAGCAAATGCGTGAGAACTTGCCGCTGGAGCATGTAATTGCATAGCATCATAGTGTTATTACAATTTCTGATGCTACGATATGGATAGGATATATAATAAATGCCCAGAACAATATGAAGACATTTATGTAAATAGTTATAAATTTTCTCAGTGCTTGATTTGGCCATCTTTGAATTTCTGGGTTTAAATCTAAGTTTTTGTTTGTTTTTTTTTTTTCAGTGAAAGGAGAAGTGAACATTCTCCAGCATCATCCCTTGGAGAGAAGGTAGGTAGACGGAGATAGAATGTTTAAAGCTGAGTGTAGCATAACTCGAAAGGGACGACCACACACGCAGAAAGCACCTGCTCGCACGTGGATGTCACAGACGGTGCTGTGTGTCTCGGAGACGGTGCGTTGCTCCCGGAGACAAGTTTTCCTCGGGGTCCTCGGGGGATTTGAAAAGCCGGAGGGTCCCCCTAGGAGATGACACCATCCGTGTCCACGTGGGCTGGAATGTCCCTCACCCACGCCCACGTTGGCCTCGAACTTCAACTTCTAAACAACCTCGGGAAGCAATTGTCCCGCCATCCACCGAACGGCGTGGCTGTTAGCAACGTGTCCCCACCGAGGGACCGCGCTTCCTGCTCGTGGCACATGGCGCCCTTCGCCTGATTCTCTTCTGTGGCGGAAAAGCCCTCACATCTTCGGAACAGAAGCCCGTCCCGCCAACCTTTCCCTCTGTACAAGAAGCGTCTCTGCTGCTGGCGGCCCCTCTCCTTGCTGCCTCACCGCTGGGCCACGCATCCGTCACAATCCCGTGCGGGGAGGGACGCGATGAGGGAGCTCGGGGGTTGGCACACATGCTCTGGGGAAGGAAAGAGAGCGCTTTGCAAGACGCGCACGCTACACCCACGAGTGGGGAGGGCCGTGTCCTCCTCACACCCGTTCCCCAAAACGAGGGTGGGGGGGCAGCGGATGTGTGTGGTCACCCACGCGTACGCGTAGGTGGCTCAGAAGCAGGGAAGGGCCCTAGGAGACGGTGGCTGCCCTTGTCTGCCCGCTAAACCTCTGCGAAGCCACTTTAACGATTGTTTTTAAGGAAGAATAAAGCATCCTGCCCATTTGTAGCGAGGACACAGGTAACAAAGGCCCCTAGACGAGCATCCTCTAGTAGAACTTGGTGTAAGGATGGGACAACCCTGTCTGCACCAGCCACGTGTGAAAGGCGCCCAGAGCATGTGGAGGGCTGAGTGCTTGATGTAATTAATCTAGCTTTAATCGATTTCTATTTAAATTCCACAGCCCCGCGCGTGCGCGCGCGCGTGGCCACCGCAGGGGACGCCCCGGCCCCAGACGCGGTTTGCCTGCGGTGCCAGAATTGCGACGCCGCTCTGCTCGCCGGGGGACCCCGCGGTGACGCGGAATGAAACCCCCACGCGAAGCGCTTTCCCGTCCTCCGCGCAAACACGTGGCGCCAAGCGTCGCGGCCGCGCGATGCATCAGGACGGACAAGGAAATCGCATGACGAAAAATACGAGATATCATCAGAGTCCATCTTGCTTTTTTCTCTTACTGATGAAGAGCTTCGTGGGCCTGGAGCCATGAGATTTTACACTAGTCCAGTGGATGTCACACTGTTGATCTTTATCGGACGTTAATTTCAGCTTCTCTTACTTGACATTCCGTGGCCATGAACACTGATGAGTTAGTTTCACTCGAGTGCGACTTTCCAAGTGCCTTTTTTGCGGTCCCGTGCACTGGAGTTTCGGACTGTAGCCTGCACTGCTTATCGTTTCATTTCCTTCAGACCCCAGAGAAAGGGGGGACGAGGGTGCCACCGTAACGGTCCCTGACGATGCTCTCAAGTTAGGAACAGGAATGCTGGTGCAACGGCCACCCTCCTGGAAATCACTGAATTACACACTTTCTAAGCGGGCGGATGACGAATATGGGGATTAAAATCTCAAGAAAGCCGTTTTAAAAACCGATAGCCAGTCTCAGTTATGAACATCGATGTAAAAAAATCCCCCCCAACGAATATTCTTCCCACTTGTCAGAAATATGGAGTAAAAGGTAATCAATAATACAGTTAGAATTACTGGTTAATCTAATCGATTTCATAACGGAGTTATGGAGGAAACCCTCTGTACGCTTTCTGGAGAAAGTTATAGATGGAGAGTGAAAAACATTGAATTTAGGGATAAAATGAGTTCTTCACTGGAAAGGTCAATATTAGAGAGATATCGACCCTCTCCAGATTGGTCTATACATTCAACGCAATTCCAATCAAAACGCAGGCAGGTTTTCTGCGAGCCATGACATAATTTTCTCTTTCTTTCCTCTTCCCGTATTTCTTCTTTCTCCTCCCTTCCTCTTCTTCACAGACACAGCACGGCCAAGGTGTCAGCAGTGCCAATAAACATTTATAAGCGTGTGCACGGACACAGACACAGAAGTCAGTTAGCAAAGACCTGAACACCCATGGCAAGGCGTTTCACAAAACTGAAACCACAAATGGCCGACGGCCATAACAAAAACTGCCAGGTTCCATTACTAATCCGAAAAAAAAAATGCAGCTTCAATGCACAATGAGACTTAATTTCCTATCCAACAGATTATAAAAAGTGTTGTTTTTTTTTCTCTAAATAACATCAGCTCTGGGCAAGGATGTTGAGCGATGGAATTCTCACACATTTCTGCCAGGAGTTGAAAACAAATGGAGAAAGATTAGGTATTATCTTGTAAATTGAGACAACGTAACCATTTCTAAGCATCGCCTAAGTATCAACCAAGTACAAGCCACAAAGTTGCAAATGTGTGTGTCCGGAAGATTGTTAACAGCAAATTCTTAAGATTCTTAGAGTATTTTAGTCTCGCTAAGAGGAGATTACCTGTGACGTTTACAAACTGTTCCGAGAAATGCAATCTTGATTTCAGCTTTTTCTCTAGGCCACCTCTTATTCTGAGAACCTACGGGAAACTGGAGGGGGGAAAGAATTTTGTTTTCCAATCCAACCCTGGCCCCTGGACCACATCTCGAAATGACGCTTGAAAATTGACCAGATATCTGCTTTATACTCAGTTACTATAAACCAACCGACACTTTCGACGACCTTGTTGCTTTCGGAGAAAGAGGGGGTTTCAGTGATTCGGGGCTACAACAAAAGCAGACACGCAAATAAAGTATCTCAGTCAAGGAGAACTGTTCCAATTAAATTTTAAAAAAATAGATATGGCAGTTAACATGGAGACGGGGGTCTATTGACTTAGGGGCTGACGACAACGCTTTTCCGAAGGATCAACCTGAGCTGAGGCCAGGCTAGCGACTCGAGTCCAGGCGTGTACAATCAGAAGAACCAGCACGTATGGAAAGGGGGCGGCGAGGGGGGGCAAAGGCCCTGAGGTTGGGGACACAGCTGGTGTGTGTGTGTGTGTGTGTGTGTGTGTGTGTGTGTGTGTGTGAGCATCAGAAGGACAGTGCCTTGGAGTGCAAAGGTCAGACAGATTAGCTGAAAAAAATGAGCCCTTGGCCACGTACTCCGGGAACTCTTGAAAACACAGACAACTAACTGCGCTGCATTTGCCATGCCGAGTACAAGTAGGTATTTATCACGTGTTTTCACCTAATATTATTTCATTATGATGATGCTGATGATGCTTATGGTGATGATGGTGATGATGATGTATTATTTCTATTTGGGGATGACCCGTACCAGATGACCCCAGGTTATGCCGGCTCCCCAGGAAAATTACGAGCTTGCCAACATTGGTCTTGAGGACCACACTTTTCCCGATCATCTGACCACCAGCTCCTCCTTCTTCTCCTACGCTGCTTCTCCCTGCGGCCAGCCCTCCCCAAGTAACAGCTCCGTGCAGGGATTAAGCCAGCCCCGCATCCACAAAGCTCCGGGGTGAACCACCGCCCTCCCTGGCAGCCGGAAACACGCTACCTGTGTGCGCCAACACGACAACCTCC